>QWZN01000120.1:0-118960 GCA_003693225.1 Venturia aucupariae
GATCGTCGATTCTAGCTAATCTCTTACCCCTACTACGCCAAGACGACTAGAAAAGGTAATAATATCGCGTTCCGTTATATCGATATTAATATTAAGGATGCGATCGAATCAAATAAAGGTACGAACTAGATTCAAGGTAGTCTAACTATATTTAGAGAGACTACTAATAACTATACCTAGTACGTTCCGATAATATACAAGATGGACAATATAGTTATATAGTAGGATATAAACAAGCTCCGCGGTATTCCTCTCGGTAATAGTTATATTACTAAGATCCTTCCAAAGATATAGAATAGTAATTATACAAAGCGATTTGGAGTAGACTTTTAGCGTTAGATTACAGCCAACTATACTATCCGTATTACCTATCTATTAAACTTCTATAGGTTAGTAGGAAAGGCAGATAGTATTCGTCTAACTATATTGCCCTAGTACTACGGCATTAAGGTAGATTATACGTTACTTAAGATTCCTAAAGGCGGTACCTAGGAGGAGCTTACTAAGGCGTATCGCGATCTCTAGGTTGGACCTACATCTCTATCTAGTTACTCTATCAACTATAGCAAGTTGCTATATCCTTTTCCTTCGTATATTATACTATATTCAGTCGAGCCAATCGTATAAGTACTAATTAGTCGTCTCCGATAGGACAACTACGATATTATCAAGTAAGTTAAGAAAGTCGTTAAGGATAATCGCTATTTCAAGAATATTATCAATAGATAGGAGACCGAACTTACGAACTTAATTACTAATAAGTTTGCCGCATTTATTAAGTAGGAGATATATCACTTCGGCGAATCGAGTTTCTTTATATATCGCTTCCGCGAAGGCGGACCAATTACTAAACCAGATTAGTACTTTATAATAGAATAGAATAAACGCGATCTCAACGATACGCTCGGGGATAAAGACAGCGATAGTAATAGTAAAGTAGAAGGCTAGGATAATAGTAAAGGTCTACCTACTACGGTAGCCGCTAGAAAGGTTAATACCTTTTCTTTTATTAGTAGCGATAACTAGTCTTATTGTATCAAGGGACGACATAACTATAAAAGGGGGGTGAGAATATAGTAGGGATATACTGTTATAGGGCTAGTATATAAGGGACGGACTTAGTATTTATCTAATATTCAAGAACTAACTAATAATGTATATATATACTACCTTTTATACGATAGTCTTTTGAGTAGTATATTTAAGACCTTTTATCTTATCTTTATCTATATATTTACTTCTATCTAATCTTACCTCTACTCCATTATTCTATCTAACTATAAGAGCCTATTAACGGCGGATAATAATATCTAGTCTTTACCTTACCGACGCTCTTCCTACTATAGTCCTCGCGTATTATATTTCGGTAGAACCGGTCGAGGTCCGTGTGAACGTCGTGACCGTACGGGTCCGTTCGCGGTTATAGGATATCCTATAGGCTTTGTACTCGCGCGTCGGGTACGTAGTCTACGGCGTCTACGCGTATATTCGACCGCGAGGACTCCGCGTATAACTACGCGTAGCTGTTAGGGAGATAGGCTCTTTTGAGGCGTTCGTTACGATATCTCTTAGCCTTCTTAACCGCGGCGTCTCGCTCGAATCGGCGTCGTTCTTCCTTATCGCTATCGCGCCGCGCTTCCGCAACTCTACGCTCGCTCTAAGCCCTAAACTTGTCGTAGTCTAATCGAAGCCGATCTAGCTTAGCTTATTAATCTACCTTATCTTTGCGGGCTTTCTAGCGTTCTACTTCGATAGCTTCGTTAGCTCTCGTTTATTTGGCCTCGACGCCGGCTAGGGCTCTATCTCTTTCGTTAGAAATCGCGGCCTTGATTATAGCGTTGAATCGCGCTTCCGACGCCGCTTAGGCGGCCTCAATTTATTCTTATACCGTTACGTCTAGCCGAGCTACTTCGATAGAGGTAAGGGGAACGCGTTTACCCGTAGGCCTACGTAAAGTCCAAGGTAGCTCGTCCCGTAGAGGTCTGACGAGGGGTACCCTTAAGGAGAGTATCAGGGCTTTACCTTTATTAGCTATCGGAGCGTAGTTTTCGCCGTTCGAGTCCGCGCGATCCCTAAGGGGTTGCCCGACGGATAGTCTTCGAGCTTATATTAGACGCGTTACGTTTAGCTTAAGATAATCGGCCGCGCCTACGCCGAGTATCGGGGGCTCGGTTATAGTAGGAGGCTATATTCTTAGGCTCGTCGGAGGTCTACTGGAGCTTACTAGGTTCGGGAGAGGTAAAGGAGAACGGGACTAGGGCTGCGAAGGGGAGCGGGATTAAAAAGAGGAGCGAGATTATAAGGGGGTACTAGAATCGACGTCGGAGGTTTCGGATATCGACGTAGTTCGGGTAATTGATTATAACCGGACGTCTACGAGGTAGACGTATAAATCCTAGGAGAGTTACCTTACGGCGCTTCTAGCGGCTAATAGGCTATATATAGCGATATTCTAGTTAGGAGGATATTCGTAGTAGTCGTTCTCTAATAGGACCGAGCTAATATCGGACGTAGAGCGTCTAGTATAGCTTGATCGACTAGTACGGCTTGATCGACTTGATCGACTCCTAGAGGTATCGTAGGTAAGGGTACGATTAGGCTTATACGAAGGGTAATCCGCGAGGGCTTAAGCAAGTATAGAGAATAGGAGGGGAGAACCTAAGTCTTTATAGCGATCTTATATAGTAAAGAAGGCCGATAGCTAATAAGCGTTCCTTACCAAGCTATCGCTAAGAAGAGGTTTGGATTCAGGTAGCCTAGCCGGAACTAGAGGGGGAGCTAGATTTGGTTAAACTACGCGGCCAATTAGATCGTAAATGAGCGGATTGAATATAAGAGAGCTAAGTTAGATTAGATTATAAAAGTACGAGTTGAGCGTAAGCGAGTTAAATCAAAACGGGGGTAAACTAAAAGGTAAAGTCGTTACGTTAAGAGATATTACTAGTAGTAAGGAGAGTCGATTATAACCCAACTATTATTATCGAGCCTTATATAGGAGCGAGCTATTAGTAGCTCCTTATAAGGTACTCGGGCTGTTTTTTTAATTAGAATAGGAAGCGATTCCTCGGGCTTTGCGAAGGTATAAGTAGCTAGCGGAACGCTAGTACAAGAGCGGTTCACGCAATACTAGTAGTACCTCGCGATAAGGATAGGTCTCCGAGAGACTAAGGGTAGGCCGACGATCTCTACGTATTTATACGGCGTATTAGTATATTAGTACAGAATTTCTAGACTAGTAGTATAACAACTACTTAGTAATTAGTAGTTAGTCGGATCTAGTACTAGTAGGGTTTCGAAATCCTAGTTGGTATTCAGCCTTTACGCGGTACCACGGCGCTACGTAGGCTTGACAGATCCTTTGGTTTTGGTAGATTCGTAAGACTTAAGCTACTAGATATTACGGAAACCTCGTAGTTAAACGTAATTATAAAGAATCTATTAATATTATTATTGTTCTATTACTACTAAACTATTATACTTATAGTAAGGCCGTGCCTCCTCGTACTTGCCGAGCTCCTTCGGCTATAATATCCGAGCTCCCTCGGCTATATATCCTATCCATATTGATCCGTGACACCTTAAGTAGGAACTTAAGTCTCTAGGCCCTACGGAGACCTTATTAATCGCTATTAGTAGAAGAAGAAAGCTAGATTAGTCCCGATTAATAGTAGTAAAGCTTCTCTCTAGCTATAAATAGGCTTATCTTAATAGCCTAGCCGCCGATAATAGCTTTAAATCTACCGCGTAGACCTATATTACGCGAAAAATCTCTAAATACGTCGGCTTTACTATTACTACGGCTCAATATTAGTCAAAGTAGTAGACTATCCGCGCGGAGTTTAAAATCTAGCTTAATTACCTCGGTACTACGTCCGGGTAGTCTTTGAATAAGTTGAATATCCTTATTATAGAAGTAGAGGTAATAGACCGCTACTATACTAAATATCCTAACCGAAAGAGGTTCCGTAACCGCCGTATTGAGTTTAAAGCCGAGCTAGACTTCCTTATTAGTAGTCGAATTATAACTAGCCGTTTCGCGCGTTAAGGCCCTCGCGCTATATTTACTCAAGACGTCGCTAGTATTATTAAGCCGATTTTCAAGCTCTCTCTAGCGCCTCTAGACTATGTAACAAGGCGTACTAGAAGCGCGAGTAAGGTTAAGGTTGTAGAGGCTATATAAGAGAAGCGTAAGGGTAAAAAGAGGGCGAAAAACGAGCTCGAAACGGAGAATATTATAGTAGTACTAGCTAAATATAATAAGGCATTTACCGCTAGTATTAATAAGTTAGCTAAGGCTAGTAATCCTAAGAGCTAGTAGGAGAGGTATATACTTACTTTAGCTAAAATAGATCCGCTACTAAAGTTAAGTACAAAATTTCGATTCTTACGCTATCTTTAGGATAATTATAAGGGTTTTAGCTAGGTATTTCCTTACCTTAACGTAGAGGAGCGCCTTCCGTTCATTAAGTAGGCTGTTAGATAGGAGTAGTTATTAGAGGAGGAGTAACGTAGTAGTAAGAGGGTTAAGGTTATTAGTAGTAACTTTTTTTCGTTTATATACGAGGTTTTTTATACTATCTTTTAAGGGCTTAGTAGGATCTAAAGCGCCGTATCTAGTTATTATAGAAGTATAGTTTTTATTATTATAATATAGTTATTACCGCTAAGTTCAATTTATATAAGGTTTTCGAATCTAAATCTCCTAGCTCTTACCTATACGTAGAATCAAAAATTATATAAATAGTATACCTTGAAGTTGGTTAATCTAGAGCGGGTTTCTAAGCCTAGTTGATAGTAATAGTAAGGGCGCTTAAGTAAGGTTAGTAGATCTATTTACGTATAGCCAAGCCTAAGTTTACGATCGCGAGATTATAGCGTATCTCCGTAGATATATATAGCTATAACTACAAGGTTAGAATATTCATACTTAGTTAATTAATTAGCTAGTTTTGCGCGCTGATTCCAAATCTTTTAAAATTATGTAAGTAGTATATCTATAGTAGTTTTTATTAGTAGTAGCTCGAAATGTATCTATTAGCCTTATAATTGCCGCGCTAGGATAGCTGCGCCAAGACTTAGCCTAAGAAGATATTAAAAATACTAACTTAAACCCCTATCTATCTTAGTAATTAGTTGACCGATTTTAACAATTTTTACGGCGTTGAAACCGTCGTCGAAATCGCTAATCAATAATCTATATATCATGTTATATAACCTACTAGGGGGGATTTAATTAAGACGAGTTTAAAGCTTCTTTTAGTATATTATTAATTAACTATATTAGGTACAAAGTAGAACTTCAAATATCGATTACTTTCTACTATAAATACTAACCTTACGAACCTCAACAATAACGTCTCGTATATATCTATATAGGGCTAGGCGTCGCCTCAGCTATCTACTTAATCTCTACTTACTATATCCTTAGATTTAAAGCCCTATACTAATTCTATATCCTTATAGCAATCTCGTCGCGAATCGCTACTATATTACCCGTTCCGTATACGTTGACTTGTCTCTCCTCTACCTTTATTACTACGTTAGGCTTCGAGTTATCCTTAATCGTTGTACGAGTAACGCCCTTATCTCTCTTATAAAGCGCTTTATATTCTACTACTAGGTTTGCCCTATTCCTATTTAGGAAGTTGTATAAAGCCGTAACCGCGTATATAAGGCGGACCTAGCCGTTTATATCTATTCCTTCTCTCTCGTGCTTAAGAATATAGAATCGCGCCTTTATTACGCTAAAGGTCCTCTTAATAACCATCCTAAGCGATAAGTAACGGAGATTAAACAGCTCCTAGTAAGTTTTTAGTATCTTTTTTACGCCTTTACTATCAACCTATTCTCGTAGATAGTACCTTATATTATCGTAGGGCGGTATGCACAAGCTATCTAGGTAACTAAAGCCAGCGTTACTAAGGTAATATTTGTCTTTTAGTAGCGTGAAGCCGGCGTTGAGGACCGTATCTTTTATAACGCGTTGATTACTAGTAGAACCCTCCTATCTAGTATAAATAAAGGTAAAGTTTATCTATAAATCGACGGCGGCGAATACGTTTTGCGAGAGACCACCTTTACGGTTGCGGTAAGCGATTTTCGCGTCTTTATCTACCTTGTCAAGGTACTTGATACTAATAGGAATATATATACTATCTATAGCCCCTATATAGTTACCAAACCACGGCTAGTGACGTGGTTTAGAGAGAAGTAGCTTCGAATAGTCTAGATTTAGAGGTTTGACGACGTCTTCGTATAAATTAATTATTTAAGAGAGAACCGCATCGAAGATTCTATATATAGCTAGTTAAGGGCGTTTGAATAAAAGTCCTACTATTCTAGTAGATACCCTATCCGTATACAAATAGAGGAAGATTGCTAACTAAACCTTAGTACTAGTAGACTCTCTCGCTTTCAAGTTACTATTCTTAACCAGCTACTAGTAGAGCTTCAAGAACTAGTCTTTTTTGAACCGCGTAAGTTGGTAAATATTATCGTGATAGGACTCTTTATTAAGCTATCCTACTACCAAATCTTCTACGTAAGTAGGATCTAGAAAGCAAGTTTTGTATATATTCCTCCGCGTAATATTACGGGCTTTGCGGTAATGCAACGGCTTTAAAAGTAGTACTTATCGAGCGAGTAAGAAGCGCCCTATAGCTTAAAGTCTACTACGAGAGATCGGTATGGTTTTAGTATTAAGTTTATTGATATTAATAAGGTTTAAGGAGCTATTCAAGGCTAATAGTATCTAGATTTTGGTATATTCTATACTAAAAACACGATACTAGAGGTTTAAAGAAGCTTAAACGCCTTTCGGCCCGTTTTTATATAACTATAACCATTTCTAGATAGTAGTAAGGATGCCCTATTATATAATATACTAAGTCTCTAGGTATCTAAACCCCTTTGGGGTTCGAAGCGACGTTACCGCGAGAATAAGGTTCGTATACGAATTGCTAATAATTGCGGAGGTATATATATAGGAATACCTAATCCAATTACTAATTTTTGAGTTACTTATATGAAACGAGTATATTCAAAATGCCTACAAGTTATATTTTATAATCGGCGGCCGGATTTGATTCGCGCCCTAGGGAGAAATCTACATCCTATATATCTACATTTTGTCGTTAGTATTAGGGACTTATAGGATATCTTATTGGGCTTCGGCGTCGGCTAGTTATTTTTCGCTATAAATAGTATCTTCGGCGATTACGGTAGGCTTACTAAATAGTTACTCGACTATATATCTTCTTAGCGATTAGGGCAAGCTTAACCTTATTAGATAGTTACTTGACGGTATTCTTAGCGATTACGGTACTATTAGATTTAGTATTAGTATCGTTCTCGATAGTTTTAGTAAGCTTGACGATATTGGCGGGAATCTCGATAGTTTTAGCAACCTTAGGCTTGTCGGATACTGGCTTGGTCTTGTACTAATAATTGTTATAAAGATAGTTAGAAGCTTGAATTTATAGTAGAGGGGATAGACCTAACTATATAGTACTTACCTATCCGCATTGTCCTTTCCCTATTATATATAGATTAGTTCGATATATTTATATAGTATAAAGATATTGGATTACTACCTAGTTACGAGATAAAGAAATCAAGTACTAAGTCGTCTCTTTTTTCGTTATTATTACTACTAAATCGTAGTTATTATTTTCCCTACCTCTTGGTTTTCGTTTTTATTATACAATCTTAGGGTTTAATATCGTACGTTTCTAGGTCGTTCTTATAGTCTATCTACGAGCTCTATAAGTAGGTAAAAGCTATCTTATAGCCTTACTTCAATCCGCGCTCTATTAGCTATAGTATAAATTGGTACCTCGGTTTTAAGAATTGCGGTAGGAGTAGAGTCGTACTTATAAAGGTTATTTCTTTAGGATTCTAGAATAGTAATTGACTAGAACTACTAGAGGCTAGCTATACTTAGAAGATAAGAAGCCTAGATATACTATTCTAGCTCCTTCTTCTAAATAGCTTTCCGCCTTAGAGCTAGTAACTATTTTCCTACTATTTACTCTTCTACTAGGTTTAATAGACCTACGAATTTCTTACCAAATTGTAAGCGGAGAAGTCTCGTATATAAGAAAAGAATTAAAAGTATATAACGATACTAACCCTCCAAGTTCTACTTGCGAAAAACCGAGATATTATACTATAGTATAGAAATAATATACAAAATCGTCGTCTGAAAGTAGGAACTTGAAAAAAATAAATAAAATTAGAAGCTTTTAATTCCTAAGATATAGATTTCAAGTTATCAACCTATATACGGTCTAGAAAATATCGTACTATAATAGGATACAAATATATAATAATTAACCTATATATAATAGACTAACTTGAAGGAGACAAAAGTATCTAGTACTTATATAAGTCTTGCTTTTATTAGTAGCTAGTTCGACGCCGATAATAATGGTCTAAAAATCAGTATAAAAAATATAACGACGAGGATCCTAGGGGCCAAGCTAGGATATACTATATATTTAGCTATTGTAGAAGAAAATTATTACTATTATTTAGTTATTTTGGAAATGATATCAAATCTTCCTAATATGGATACGTATACTAATATACCGATGTCTTTATATCTATTCATCTTCCCTATAGGCTCAAGTAAGCTTGCCGTTATCGTTATCGAAACGCTACTCTTGTCTGCCCGAACTACTAGCGCGCCCCAGTCTAATTTCAACTTTTCAATTGGTATTCATTGGTTGGTAAGCTGATCGACAAGATCTGAGGGTATTGATTGGCAAATTATCCCTACTAGAGGCCTGTATCTATTGGATGTTGAAACAAGACCGGGGCGCGCTGGTACGGGATTTGCGGGATCTGCCGCATCCAGTATTTCCCAAATCCGGTATCTACCTAGTAGGTCAGGGTTCAGTACCACTGCTCTCCGTCCTTCGCTTCTCAATCAAGACTGCCGATTACAGGTCCAAACACAGATTGAATCTAGCTGCCAGGTGTGTACAATGACGCCAACAGCCACCGATGCATAAATCATAGCTTGTGTGTATGTATCGGGTCGTCGGTCGGAGACTTTGATTGGCCATGCGTGTGTACCCGATAGACAAGAGCCACCTCTCGACCCAACCTGTGTGAATTGATGTCACTAGAATTTTAGTCCAGAGGTGGGCTGAACAAGTTATAAGCTGAATGGTTGTTCCAATCGACATGCTTGGCAATGATGTGCGGAGGTATTGAGCAGTGCCCATGCCCCTTATACATTGAGTTTGCTCGCCTCTCGGAGGGTATATAATGGGCACAAGAAGGGAGAAGTCTTTGTCCTTCCCACGCGCCTACTCAACTTGTGTAGATATTGCCCAAGTCCAATAACTTCACTCTACCAATGGAACCACACGCCCCAGAAGAAATTTGCCCTCCCCCAATGACGCAGTGTCTTCAGGCCTATACCGATTGGGTTGAAGCCTGGCTTTCAGCACCAGTCATAGAAACCTCGAATTCAGATATAATACTGGAAGATGTTGCAGCAAAAATTGTCAGCGGCCGGGTCAATCCTAGCCTTTTGGCGGAAGCGGTTGTAAAATTCCAGCAAGATGCCAGGGCCCGTTTAATCAGCATTGGGGGTAAAGTCGTACCCACCTGTGATGAAACCGATTCCCTAGCAGCCAAATTCGACCCTCGGATAGACTGCGATTGCGATGGTCTAGATCCAACCCAAGAAAAGATCCCGCTATGCAACGCGAGAGAGTTTGCTGGGTCTAAATGCAAGGCAGTCGAAGCGATGTGGAAAAAGGCTGACATGGTTGTTGAAAAGAGCGGGGAGTGGAACGGACATGGCATCTACACGGCAGAAACGCTGCTAGAGGGAGTCCAAGAAATCACCTTGATCAACACGAATCTTCAGCCGCCAGCCAAAACATGTTTTGCGACCACCGTTGACGTTGCTGAAGCCCCCGACCGAAGGCGTAACGATCAGGTGGACTCTGCAAAAGACGTGTTTTCCCGGGGATTTCCAACACGTGAGGTTCTCAAGATGTCCGCCGATGCGAAGTGGTTTCATGGTATTGCCAGTGGTGTTTCCAAATGCGACCCGGGCATATCTAGGGCCATGTCTGATTCTGCCAACGACGTCATCATTGGGGATTATTGTGAAGCGGCAGACCCTCAAACCTTGAAAGCCCTGCAAGACACAGGTGCTGCCGCCTTTGCTTTCCTCAAACTTTGTCAAATGGCTGGGGTCATTGACGATTGGCACCTGGACGTTCTTGCTGCCGGCTCGATCCATTTCCGAGTCCTCTCTTACTACAGAGACCATGCTAAATCTCGACTTTCGAAGGCGTTCTATGGAAGCAATTTGAGCAGTCTAGAAGCACATAGGCATGTTGACCTTGGTATTGCCTCAACAACGGTCATTGCCTCGATGGCTTCTGGTCAGAAGCTTAGTGGCCAAGAATATCGAAAGCTGTGCAGAGCAAGCGTGTTTCTCAATGACATGTTCGACATTCGTAGCGATGCCACTCGTGTGCAGCGAGAGAATCCGGTGATTCGAGGAGTACGAGAGAATTTGTGCGAATATCTTTCTAGCATGATGATTGAGTGCATACAACTCGTTACCAGTCTGCTTTCCTCGAATGCAACAGCAGGTTTGGTGTGCCTCGCCTTCACGAACTGGGGCCTCTTAGCTTCACACCACAAAGCTTATGAAATTGTGACTGGAGTGGAGCAGAGGGAAGGGGTCGAACTGTGCGATTATGGGGGAATGAAAGAATATTCGCAACTCCTAGCAGTTTTGGAGCCAATGGGAACGACAGCAGGAACCCCACCTGACATAAGAATGAAGCGTGCGGAGCTAGAGATGCGATACTCCAAAGCTCGCATGTTGCATGAGACTCATCTGGCCTGGCTTGCTGATACTGCTCGCACGCTATTGCACCCACGCAACTTCCGTGCCATAATCGATGTGGCTCATTTCCGGTGGACTGGCTGCGCAGGAGATGTCGATTATTGCCCTTGATACCACGGTAGCTCTCGGACCAGGTAGATAGTAAAGTAACGAACAGAATCTAATAGCGTCGCATAAATGTTCCTACTGGTTGTCGGAATCGCTTTGGTGAGAGGATTATGAAGGTTTAGCTTGAGGCTTTCATGATCTGAAGTCCGAGGACGGTCAATGCCAAGAATAAAAGCATCACGTGTCACCCACCACGTGCATCGTTATGGCAACTTGAATTCCCGTAGGTTTATCAAAAGAGTCCTTGATTCCATATCAAACGTGAGAGACCCTATTGCTTGACCAAATTGGTAAGAATTTTATTTCTCGATCACGTGGAGTACCTGAATTGGGATACTAGTAATTTATCATTACATTCACTGCTTAATAGGAGCAAATCATGGGTATCTAACAAACAAAACTCCAGTCCCGCTCCCAAGAATCAAATTCCACACCTTCAAGTACCTCTTCATCCCTAACCGATCAATCACCATCTCTCACTGGTATTGCTTAACACTCTCCCTCTTCCTTCCCCTGAAACATCCAGCACAACCCAGGATACTGCAGATAAACATGAGTGCCGTCGCCGCCCACGTCAGTCCCAGAAACCCGGTTCCCCGATCCGCACTCACGCCAATCGATTCTCCGTATTTGTCGATGACGGAATTGCCTTTGACAGCCACGGCGGTGGTGATGGCGCTTGCGACTCCAAGGGTAATAAATGCCATCACTGCTGTGAATATCTCGATAGAGGCGGATAGACGACCTCCGGATATCATCCAAAACGCCGCTGCCAGGATTGTCAAGAAGGCAAAGACGATACCGATGCAGTAAAGGACAAATGCGACCTTCATTGCAATTCTGAGCGCCTTGACACCTTTCTCCAAATCAGCGGGCCAATTTAGATCCGCGAGCGTGATCGAGACGCCCGACTCATTCAAGGATTTCTGAAGAGCGGCGGTAGGATCGAAAGCGAACATTGCTGTTTGATTACTGCAGTTTGTGACATTTTTGTGGATCTTGGAGGCTTTGACGGTGGCGTTGGGGACGGCTTGGGGTGTGTAGGAGCCGTAGCAATAATCGAGTAGATGCGCGCTGTAGAAATCCTTTAGGCCAAGGTCTTTGGCGAGAGAGGTTGCGAAGTTGTTTAGGTCGGACTCTAGTTCCTGGTGAAAGTCAGTAGGTGACCAAGTGGAAAACAATGCATTTCGTTAGTCCTCCATTGAGCTAGCGCAGCTTGTTTCCAAGTGCTAACAGTTGTATATTCGGGGCAGTCTTACGTTGACAAGGGGATCCGTGAGGTTGTGGAATAATGCGCTAATCGGATTGCTAGAGGACGAGGAGGATGTGGTATTGATAAGATTCTGGCCGATTCGAGAAGTATTGAGCTGGGTACAATAATTAGCATACCGTATTCGCAATTGATCGCAAATAGATCTGCGCCCGCGCGCAGCAAACTTACTGTGAGAATTGAATAGCTCTCCAAGAAATTGGGTTTCGAGCCTGCGAACAGGCAAAGGAAGCCCAGGATGAGCGCGCCAATCGAGAGCAGGATAGGGACGATGGGTAGAAGCCGCATAATGAATGATGTTGTTGATCTTTGCTGAGTGAAAAATTTGCTTTGCTTTGCTTTGCTTGATGCAGGAATTATGAGATAGAGAGAGAGAGGTTATCCACGGCAGAGAAGATATAACAAACAAGAACGCGTCACACGATATAGACGTCCAGGTTACACAAAGCAGCAGGCCAGTGAAGAAAAAGAGCACCGGGAAATCCTGTTTGCATTAATCCCGCTTGCGCCCACAATCCTTCCCAGCCACATTTGTTCAGGGGGTCCATGATCTACACGCCGCTGTTGTTTGCGGACCGGATGGAGCCCGAGCCATAGACAGCGAACCGCACACCGCAGCGGCTGGCCAAACAGGATTTTGGATATTACTGTGGTGTTGCAAAGAGACTGGATGCAAGGTTGGAGGTGGAGTGCGACTGGGTACAACGTAGGATTTTAGACGCCGATGACGTAGTACCACGAGGATGTGGAGATCTCGCGTGGTGGCTGTGCGGATCGTGGCTGAGTGGACGCGTACCTTTGTTTTTTGGCGGGACGTCAACCTCTTGAGCCTTGAAGGGTTCACCGCGTTGAAGTCCGTGATCTGCACGTCAATACAGATTGTGGTAGTATGGCGAATCCCTCAATCTATTTGTTACGTTGGCAATAGTATAGACAATTACTATGATCTTATTACTTCTTTCCTTGGACATCCTCGACCGCATTCCACTAATACTACCATATAATTTTACTGTATATTCCCCTTCGACCGTCGAGATAAATGAGATAGGATGTATGAAGTATCATAGACGAAAATGTCATTCCAGATCTACTAGCAAATTAATATCGACCGTCGAATCGGAAAGACATTGGAGTATCTTCGTATATATTATCCATCCTACTATACAACGGCAGTATATCTATATTTCTTCAGGCTGCCAATACCTATATTCACTTATCTCTTCCTCGAACTTACCCCCATTGATTGTAAGCAACGCTTCTGCCCCTTTTCTTACTATACCCAGCTTTCAAATCAGTATTCGATTGATAAGGTATTGGCGGAGTTGTTCGTGAAGGCCTCTACTGATCCATTAAAGCTAAAGATATATGAGCCTGCTGAGGGCAGTCACGAATCGAAGCTGAAGGTCGTCGTTGCTCCAGACTCGCATGTTTGTATACTGGCGGAGGGTGTTGACCTCGTGCTTCTGGGGGCTGACAGGATAGTGGAAAGAGGCGTTGTGAGAACTGAGCAAGGAAAATGGGTAGTTTGACTGCCGTTCTCTCCGCGAAGCAGATTTCTCCTGTGGTGAAGGTAATGGGTAGTGATAAGATTGCGAAGCCAGAAGGAAGGGATGAGCACATGGTTGAGAATAATGATGTAGAAGAGGTGATCATGGAGTGGGACGAGGAGACAAGGAAGCTGTATCTTGATATGCAGCCTGAGAATCTAATAGTGGAAAATGTGTCATCTGAGTAGGTACCTGCGAGGTTTGTCGCTGTCCATGATATTGAGAAGGGGTTTTGGATGGGGAATAGATTCTAGAAAAATCATTTGGATAAGAGAGGCTTGAGAATGAGTTCTTTGTCGATGCTGTTCTTATACGCACTGCCCATTGACCCTGAGCCCATCTTTATGGGCATTTTGGTGAACTCGTTGCTCGGTTTTGAAGAGATGTGTGCATTGTCTGAGAGAAGGCTAGAGATCAAACATTATATTCTACACCAAGTCGAAGCTTCTGATCTCGACGTCTACCTCTTTAAGTCTTTCAGACGTTAAAAAAGGACGGTGAAATGATGTCCCAATCCATACCAGATCATTCTTCTCCCCTTCTCTGACATACTTCGTAAGTCTGGGATCTCGATAGCGGACCTCTTTAGTCACAGAATCAATCCATCTGTCATACCAAAACCCATCCTCTCGGTTCAGATAGGCCTCTTTCCGCAAATTTTCAGGCAGAACTCCAAGGAGAAGCTCTCCATCCATGATGCCATCCATATAACATTCTCCAACCACTTGATAACGTGCTCCCTCAGTCTTGCGCAGGACAACAGGCGCTGCGCAACCAAGAATGACGCAAACAATATCTCCAGTTCTTGCCGCTTTCGGTGCCCACCCCGTTTTGCCATCTTCAGTTGTGAAGAAACATCTGCCCCATCCGTAGTAGCTGACGTGTCCAAGGAAATCCTTATCATGAGTTTGTTTATATCCACCACTTGTTCTCAGTATCTCTGATACAGTCTGTCTGCTACTCTGCCAGGTTGGATAATCTTCACGATCAGGATGACTGTCACGAAAATCTCCACCAGCAAGAGTGCGACAGAATGAATCTAATAAGATACCGCCACCGTGAGCTACCTCATCAAGCACATTTTCAGGAGCCATTTTGTATATTTCTGAGCAATCACCATTGTAATATATACTCTCCTGATATATCTCCATGGTTGCCAACACCCCTCCAAAGATTCCTTCGACTCTAAGAACACCTTTGCCAAGATATTGCGCGCTAGCAGGGGCGGACGCATCACCTGTCGCATTACCGAAGATCATAGTGCCGATTGACCAGTTCGGAGTCCAACTTGGCAAATCTCCATGCTCGTCTGATAACTCGCAGCAACGCAATATGTCCAGTCGTTTGTGAAACTTGAGAAGCGCAAGAACAAGCTCAATATTCACTTCTCGCACAGATTGTTCATAATTTGGTACAAGCCCGAGATCACCTTCAGCTTCTCGAATTAGGCCTAAATTGGCGTAGATTTTGTCTCGAGGATTGGAGCATTGGGAGGATCCTGCGTTCCGAAGAGTTTGCCATGTTCGGTTGGATGGTCTATAAAAAGCTAAGTCGTCTATATGTCGGGTCCGTTTCTGAATGATCTCTCCCTGATCTGACAAGACATCCGAAGTAGGATCGACTGTGTTCATCATCATACTATTAGCCTTTCGAAAATCTAGCCACAGCATAGCCGCTTCGCCACAGAAGACTACTGCCTCTGGCCTAGAGAGATTGATTTCTTGGCGTACCCATAATCTTTTGAACCAAGTCCTGTTGAGAAGGCAACATAAGGCACGCCAGTCCCTTTTTGAGTATGGCAAACAGATGTGCTTGTCTGCCCAATGTGGCTCATCCGTAGCATCCGAACTTGGCTTTATGACGAAGTTATCCCAATCAATCTCCACTTTGGAAGCCAGAGACTTCATGAGCTCCATAGCGTGCGTGCTATCGTCCGCTTCAGGTCCCAACCAAACTACCACTCGTTTTGCCCTCTTGTAAATTTGTCCCATTCTTTGAACCTGAAAACCACGCTCTTTCAAATTTTTCTGATCCAGACAGATTGCATCGATCCACATCTTTCGAGGGTTCCTCGCGTCGCGCAGATGCCGCAAGGCGGTATCAAGATTTCGAGTGATTTTCAAAGTTTTCAAGCCTTCCTGGCGTACTTTGATGACTTTGGGGTTTCTCTCCGAACCCCACACATAACTCAGGGCTTCGTACTCCGGTGTCTCCAGGGCCGTAAAGTGTTCATGGTGAATGCTGATCTCGATTTGATCGTCATTGGTACCAGGATGTAATGTGAGAATGCGAATATCACCGTCATGTTCGTCGAGTGGATTGTACTTGAACAGGTGTGCTTCCCATCGCTGGACACGGGCAATCCGCTTGTTGTACTTCTTCTGTCGAAGGGACATGGTAGAATCGAAGAAAGGAACAGTTCTGTGCAGTATGTTTCGCGAGGTGATCCTCTGAAAAAGTCGAGACGTGAGGAGAGGTGCAAGTTTTTCATGGAAGCGGGGTATCAGCTTTTCCTTCATCTTGGACTCAGCCTCAATTCAAGCGGCGTGGATGTCAGCCTCGAGTCCCGCTGGACAGAATCACGCCCTGCTGACGCTCACATGCCAGCACATATTCTCGATTGCCGCCCATAGGTTCCTACAATCAGGATATAAGGGTGCAACGAGAATACGCGCGACCGCATGCGTGAAATCAGCACAACGTCCTTCGCCACCTCAAGGACAATATGTCTTGGGCTCTTTACTCACAATCTGGTTTCGAAAACCGCGCTGCACCCAGCCTCAGTATCTCTGCCTTGGTCTATTGAAAAAGCAAGTGGGGAATTGCAAGCAGGGTCTCATCTAGACGCCCTCGACGCCTGCCGCTGCCTAACCCTCACCACCACTTCATCCTGCCCATCCAACCAACAAGCCTCCTGGGACGAGATCCCCGTATCTGCAATCGTAAACAAAAACAGAAATAAATGCTCCACGATTTCCCCCCAACAATAAACCTTGACCGTACCCAATTGATCAGGCTCGGGAGTTCTCTTACACCACGTGGAAACACCAGCTTGTCTAAGCCCAATCTGGTTCGTCAAGACCTTCCAAAACGACAATTGCAGCCTAGGAGGCCACGGTTTTGTCTCAATTGCCCAGTGTCCAACCTCGAATTGTGAGATTGGACGGCTGATAACCGCATTACGAGTCCAACGTTTGCGCAGTTCTACCTTGGCATAAAAACTAGCTATTATTGGCGTTACGAATGTGACTGGCCCATCTAATCCGACAGGAGCCTTGGGAGAGAAGACTTCCAACGGCAAATCATTGATTTCTTGAAGCAGCTTCTCTGTCCTCTTGTCCACAGTGCGGACGGGAGGCGTAGGCGGCGGCAGAAGTGTTGCAAGCTTGGGTGCAGGGGTTGTAACAGAACTATTCAGTGGCTTTTCTGGTTTCCCATCAAGCCCCTCCGCCACAACCTCTCGTGATTGCTTTGGAGGCCTTGGAGACAGTACTGGAATAAATTAGCTTGGGATCAAACTTGGTCAAAGTCAGTCCACTAAGCACGTACCAGTTTTGTCAGGTTGTGCATTTTGAGTCATTTCATGCTCCTGGGTTTTCGCGATGTTATCTCCGCATAGAGACACTTGAGGGCTATTCTTTTGAGCAGGGAGATGGTCTCCATGGACTGCTGAGCGTATCGAAGTTCGACCAGTATCCGTCCGGTTGGTCTTGCCGCCACTCTTCCTTCTCTGCCCAGCCGAGATTGAAGATCTCCTGCTGCTCATTTGGTCTTCAGCGATGTCGTGACCTTCAGTTCCATGGCTGTGCAATCTCTCACAAACATATAAGCCATTAGTAGCATACAAGCCATTGGTCTTCGAGTCTGATTGGCTCCTAGCAGTGTCATTGTCACGCGCGTTTTCAAAGACAGAGAGGCGGCTGATTGATGGAAGATGGTCATTTTCTGTCGCTTGGCACCCGACAGCTCTTTTGAACATAGAGCGCGCCTCTTCCGACGGCAGCCGACGGCCAGGACTCCTGGTCGGAGCTTGATAGAAGTTTGGAAACGGCATCTCTCTATCACTGCATTCCACACCGTCAGGTTCCAACGGTTGAGATACCTCGTTGGGCATCTGTTGTTGGGATAGGTTCGAATCCTGTAGTGATGAGACACGCAGTCTGTCCCGAGTCGGCGCCCTCGATTTCCTAAAAGTCGGTGAATTATTTTGACTAGGCGGAATGATGGGTGAATTGTTAGACATTGCTGGAGTTCCCACAGTACCTAGACCGAGTAGGAGAGCCGCTGCATCGTTGTCTTCCGGAGTGTAGTATGCCCTGCCAAATTCATGTCTTAGTCCCTGTGGCGTGGCTGGAAGAGAAGGAGATGCCATCCCATTTGCTGCATGTTCAGCTCTCTGAACCGAATTCGAGCCACCAGATTTACTCAAGCCATACGATTCTGGGAGCAGAGACGAAATCGGATCGAACCCGGAGAAAGACGTATTGAGCGCGTCAGACGATCGGAATGATAATGGAGAATCTGGAGCTGGAGCACCACCACTTTCAGGGGGCAATGGATATATGATTGGTTCTGCCGTGCGTGGTCTCTTCGCCGGTCGATGCTCTGTCAAGGATAAGGTAGTTCCATTGTAAAACGAGTTGGTGTTCGTGGAAATTTGAGAATCCAAGGCACCGATCGCCTGCTGCGTGTCCAAGATGAATTGTGTCTCAAATTGGCGAATGACTTGATTTGACGAACCTGGCTCGGTCACACTGAAGCTGTCCAGGCCAAAACTTCTCAATGGACTTCTTTGGGTAACCTGGACATTTTCCTCCCATAGAGCATGAGTTCGTGGATGTCGGTAGATATGCGATGCACGTTCGCCATCTCTGTCATCGAGAAAGAGCTTTTCCAATGGCTTGAAATTTCTGTAAGCAAGGGCTTCGTCCCGGTAAAGGTCATCGCGTTCTTTCGAAGTCGGCGCTGAAATGTGTAC
The DNA here is from genome assembly GCA_003693225.1 of Venturia aucupariae. Classification (NCBI taxonomy): domain Eukaryota; kingdom Fungi; phylum Ascomycota; class Dothideomycetes; order Venturiales; family Venturiaceae; genus Venturia; species Venturia aucupariae. Next base: position 18,786 of record QWZN01000120.1, read on the forward strand.
CAATATCTCGTAAGGCATGATCGTTCGCGCTTTGTGATCGTATGAGCCGAGAGGTATACATGTTCAGATGATGTGCTAGAAGTGGCGGCTAGGTATGGTGTTGCATAGGTGTCTGGGTAAAGTGCCGCTTTGAACACTGATGCGTAAGAAAAGCCTGTAAATGGGCCTTTGAAGATAGAACCATGAAAGGAAGGCTTTGAGTCTGATTTATCCGAAAGTGGTGGTGGAATGTTGGCAATTTGAAAGTTGTTTGTTTTGGGCTTCAAGATTGGAATTGCATAGCGGCAACGACGGTTGCCTACTCACGTGATATTAAGTGGCATATTAGTGTACAAATCAGGATCTGAATGATCGCAGATTGGTGGGTGGAAAACTGAATAGATCGTGAGACTACCTCCTCTCGAGATTGGGAGTCAATATTGTGGGTTAAATCGTAATTGTTGGAGTATCTTGCGCGGTACAGCCTCCTCGCCCTCCCAGCGAAAACAGCTTGCTATGCTCTACCGGTCAATGATCATACACTGATGCTAGATACTCCTGGACAGATAAGGTTTACAAAGACTCCCCCTTAAATCTTAGATGAATATGAAATGATCGGCAAGAGCCTTTCTACCCCATCGACAAACGAGCAAGAGGAAAGCGCCATCATAGGAGTTAATGCGCCAGTCGCAAAATATTCCTTAGACACTGCGAGAAGCATAGTTTCAAAGACAAAGTGTAGCAATGCAACTCTGTTCAACACTTAACCGCCGTTGGTATCCATGTACCGATGATTACCTGTTATTGCCACGGAATGTTGCCAAGTGACAATCGAAAAGCAAACAACATACTTCGGAGTCAGTAGCATAAGAAAATAATCCTCCTCCTCGTGTCTTAACAGTCAAAGTCATCGCCTCTTGGTACTTAGTTTGGACCAAACCATGGAGGAGCCGGTACAAAACACCAAACAAAACCGACGAGAACGAAAGTCTAACCTGGTGAAAGACGAGAAAGAGCTGCTGTTAAGAATTGAACTCATCGACCGAGACATCGCTCGAATCCAGGTGGAGTTAGACAAAATCCATGCAGCCCATCGTGCGATACCACGAGCCCCTTTCTTCCCACAAAAATCCCCGATCGTACAAGGCGGAATAATCATGAGCGCGGTGAGAGCTCGTATAAAAGAGGAAGAAGAACGCAAAGACCAGTACCATACCGGTCAAACCAGCTTGAACCAAGAAATTCGAGAAGACATACTGGATATTACCCGGAAAATTGACAGAGATATTGTTGCGGCGGGTAATGGGGATAACATCATTGCTGCTACGGCTCCTCCAGAGCAGCTAGTGCCTGAAGTACAACTCCGGACCGATGAAGGGGTTCATGATGCTAACGTTCTCGTCACGGGAAAGCGCAATTGGTTGGTTCGTAGGAAGGAGGAATTCGAGGAGGAGCTGAGACGTACGCGGGAGAAATTGAAAGCCATGGGTGAAGAAATGAAAATGGATCTGGATGTAGGGAGGGAGCTCAAGGGACCAGCTTTGGAGGTAGAAGATGAGTCTCGAGCTCGCGGCCCATGAAATGGCGCGGTACTACAACACGGTGTGGTACGTAGCATGTACACCAACCTTCGGCCTTTATCATCTCTTTCTTGAGGTTTTGGGAGATTCAAAGATTGCCGCAAATCACGAAAGACAACTATCTTCCGATTCCCTATTGCTTCGCTGTCCCACTAAGTGTTTTGATGAGATAAACATCTCCAGATACTAGAAAGATCATTGGAACAGGACTGACAGCCAGGCACCATTAGAGAAGGTGGGACAAATAGCCGATAGAGAAGTTTCTCCCAAGTCCTGGCTATGAAGTTTTGCGTATCGAGTAAATAGCGGCTCAAAGCATGATTTATGATATTTGTTGAAGATTTGAAGCCAACTGCCAGTTTTGAGGTCAAAGGCTTGGTATTATAAGACACTGCGTAAATCAGAGAATGCTCATAAATCTGTGCGGATTTCTCAGAATGTCTGTGCCACGTGCACCAATTTTTGTATCGACCGCGCCGCCCACTAAGAATTTTGTTGAACGACAACGACCTCGATATCTCACTTCACAAAATGGCCCCAGTGTCTCTCCTAGATCTCGTATCAGCTCTCCCCTCCAACGATGGTTGGGGACCCGCTACCTCCACGGAGACCACCCTAGATGGTGTACCATACGCCCCGTACTCAAAGGCCGACAAATTAGGACGAATGGCCGACTGGACAGAGGGAAAGGACCGCGAACGAGGAGGAAGACAGCAGTACGGTGGCAGGAATTACAGAGGTGCGATATCTTGGGCCTTAGCATCTGGCTTGTACTAATGATTTTCTGAAGACCAGCAAGTATACGGTGCGGGACAACAGAACAACCCATTCGGAATTATAGCTGCAGAGGAGGAAGCCACATTTTCGGTCGTCGATAACACGCGCACCACTGCACGAGGACGTGGATTTGGCAGAGGCGGAGGAACTGTCTTCCGCGGACGGGGACAGCGAGGTGCACAGAACCAACGTGGTGGCCGCGGCACTTTCCAGAGAGTTGGAGGTGGAAGAGGTGGACAACAAGGTGGATATGACAACCGAGGGGGCCGCAACAACCGTGGTGGAAGACGGTTCGGTTACAGGGACGACAAGCCCCAGCGTAATCGTGATGCTTCGATTCAAGTCAAGCCAGATTGGGGTCTATTGGAAGAGATTGACTTCTCTCGCCTCATGAAGTTGAGCTTAGACACCCCAGATGGCGACGATATCGACAGCTATGGATTCCTTTACTACTACGACCGCGTTTACGACAAACAGCCTGGTGCTAAGACATCGGAACGCAAGTTGAATGTGCTAGAGCGCGCAGCGTACAACGTCACGACGTCCAGCGATCCGATCATTCAAGAACTCGCCGACAAGGACGAGGGCACGATTTTCGCAACAGACAACATCCTTTCCATGCTTATGTGCGCACCGAGAAGTGTCTACTCGTGGGATTTGGTTATTACGAAGCACAACGGCAAGGTCTTCATTGACAAGCGTGAGGGATCATCGCTTGATATGGTCACAGTCAACGAAAACGCTGCGGATGCGCCTCTTGAGGTTTCGGAAGGAAACAAGGACAACATCAACAACCCAGGCGCACTGATGATCGAGGCCACTCACATCAACCACGTCTTCCCAATTCAAGTAGTCACAGAGTCAGACAGCCCATCAGCGCGGAAAGACATGCCAAACGAGCACCCATTCTACAACGCACAAGAAGAGACGGACCCACCTGCATCAAAGGCCTACAAGTACCGACGATTCGACTTGTCGCTGGCGCAAGATGAGGAACCATTACACCTTGTTGTGCGAACGGAGTTGGATGCGGTGGTCAACAACGCAGTCACTGGCGAGGAGCAACATTTGGTAATCAAGGCACTCAACGAGTTCGATAACAAGGCACAAGGAAGCGGTGGTGCTCTTGACTGGAGGACGAAGCTCTCTTCTGGACGTGGTGCCGTCGTCGCCACTGAGATGAAGAACAACAGCTGCAAGTTGGCCCGATGGACGATACAGAGTATCTTGGCTAAGGCGGATATCATGAAGCTTGGGTATGTCTACTCCGTTGCCATTCCGAGAACGTCTACTAACCTTTTCACAGTTTCGTCTCCCGCGTCAACCCACGGTCACCGAACGACCACGTCGTGCTTGGTGTTTTGGGCTACAAGCCCCGTGACTTCGCCGCTCAGATGAACCTTAACATTGCCAATGGATGGGGTATCGTGCGGACAATTGTCGACATGGTCCTTAAGATGGACGACGGAAAATACGTTCTTGTCAAGGATCCCAACAAGAACGTCTTACGCCTTTACCAGGTGCCAGCGGATACGTTTGAGGATGATGGTGAGGGCGCTGCTCACGCCAATGAGGCCGCAGATGACGACGAGTAAAGAGTGTCTCGAGCAGCGTGTAGTCAAAGGGGCCGGTTGGTATCATGATCTCAGTCACGACGAAAATGTTCCTTTGGACGACATGACTTACGGCAGAGACTTTGTCTGTAAATGTATAGGAACTGCTCGAGAAGCAGAGGCAGTACCTAATCTGCGTGGGACGAGGAATCCGTAGCTTTGCCCGAAATGAAGCAATGCGCGAATCATGAACCTAAAAACTTTCATCATCAATGCCTCGCCTCAAATCTTGCTTGCTCCATATTTATCTTGTCCCTTTGCTTCGATCTCATGGTTTTTCAGTTTGTCTCTTGGGTTCATGATCGTAGAATTCCTAGTAATCCTAGAGATATTCGGACAGTACCCTCGTTCCGAGCTAGGATCCCTTCTTCAACATAAGTCGATGGATGTTTATCGACTAGAGACAGAGATACGAGAAATCTCTATACCAAGAATAGATAAACATGCACACCCGACAACTACCTCCCGAGATCCCCTGATCCCTAAACTCCTCCTCCAAACTTATCCCGAACTCCAAAAATCCCACCCACCAACGCCTCCACCCACCGACCCCTAAAACCACAACCTCCTCTCCAACTTCTCCCACATCCTCTCGCCCTCCTCCCTCGGTCCCTTCAACGAGTTCTCCACAAGACCCCTCTCATCAACAAACATATCCAAATCAAAGATATCGCCCGTCTCCGCCCCAAGCATAAAGCTAGCCCGAATATTCACACCCCGCCGTCCATCATTGTGTCTTCTCCGTCGAGCCTGAGGGGACAAGTGGGGTGCTAAAATGTTGTGAACACCCGTTGCCAGAGCTCGGGGGGTATAGAGGGTTTGCAGAGCGTGTTCCCATGGGTTTTGACCGGGGTGTGGACCAGGCATTGGGGATGGGTTTGCAGCAGTGTCTGCATTGGGTTGGAGGAATGGGGTTGGATCTACAGCTTGGTCTTGCTCAGCAACGGGTTCGAGCTGAATCGAAGAGCCGGCGACGACGACGTGTGGATCTTGCTGCACAGATGCATGGTCAAATGTTAGATTCTGTTCGACGATCGAGACTTGCTCTGCCCATGAATCTTGCCAGGCACCATGCTCCGCGGCTTGAGCGATGTCAGTTGCCACGGATCCGGAAATTTCTTCGTCTAGGAAGTTACCGTCATTTGTCGGCTCAGCTTCAACACCCGAAATTGGTTCCAACATCAGCGCTGATTCTTGCTCGACTTGCACAGCATGGCCGGTGCTTTGGAGGAGGTCCGCAACATCCTCATCCCTATCAGTCATTTCCTGATCGTTAGGCTCGCCTTGGATTGTGAGACTCATGGGGTTGATTGCACCTGAACCTGTCACTATGATCTCCCCGTCGGCGTTGACGTTGTGACTTCCACCAGCAACAGCAGCGACTGAGCCAATCTCTGATCCAACTTGTTGATCTTGGTTCGTAACATCGCCATGTTCGATTGTTGGGAGCACTGTGGCCGGTGGATCAGAAACCAAGGCCAAAGCTGTAGAAGAGCTGTTCCGCTGATCTAACCAGAAACTGATAACTTCGGTTTCTCGCCAGTCCCCTTCAAAGAACGTCATGAGCCAGAAGCTCATAACGATTGTACGGAGATTGTGAAAGTGTCGTAAATGATAGAAGAGTCCTGACGTGATGGGTAAAGGCCTGTGACAAACAGGACTGCCCGTATAGCCGCAAAATTTGAGCTCCGTGATGGTGGAAGCATGGTGCATGGCAATCGAGTGCATCAAGGGTGGGCTATTCGACCAGCCGTACTCAGGGATGAACTTGAAATTGGCTGGAACTTCAGACATGCTCAGCATCATTGCCTCGTCAATGGCGTCTGCATCTTCTGCTTCCAAAATCCCCGTAAATTGAATGTTTCCCTCATCGATATCTTGCAGGTCGTGACCATCGGCTCCCCATGTATTGCCAATTGGGAAGGTCGTTCCGATCATGACAAGTTTTTCCAAAGGGGATAAATAGACAGCTCGCAGAAGCTCTCGCTTCTCGTCCCTCGGTATGCCACCTTCAATCTTCAGGTGTTTCAGCCTAGTCATGTGGGCAGCGAAATCACTGACGAAGAGTCGCCGCTGGGCTCGAAGGACTTTAGTCTTTGACCCACCATGAGCCATGTCCGATTGAGGCTCGCCGCTCTTCATGTAGTAAGAGTCTACTCTCAACGAGACGAGTGTCCGACCGAGGTTCTCGATCGCAGCTCGTACCCGCTCGCGGTCGATATCGGATTTCGCTCGATCAAGAGAGAAGAAGCGGTCAATGGGCCACGCGAGTGACTGTAGCTTTGGATGTCTCTCCATAAAGCCAAGCATGTTGATGGAACTCACACTTCGGTGTGTGCGGGTCAGTCCGAGAGTGTGGTCGATTGCAGGCGGCTCAAGAAGGAATATTTCAGGTATCAGCCGGGTCTGCTCAGTAGCAGCATTACGAAGCTGGAAAGCTCTGAGCATCGGAAACGTGAGTTTCGAGAGGCCATTAAAAAGGTCAGCTTGACACGCAAAGTCGTTTCGATGAGAAGCAGTAGATGAGACCCAATCTAGAGTGAGGCAGCGCAACGAGTCGCAAGAAGGTTGTAGCAATTCAATGGGCTTCATCATATTGATACTCCATGAATGAGCCGACTCCTCCGAGACCTGCTCCCGACAGTAGATATCAGCTTCTGCTACATTTTCGTAGACTTTGTCGTTCAGGAACCGAAGCGCGCTGTTGTTGACACTTTTCAACCGTTGCACAGACACCTCAAAAGGAGTACAGAACTGGTCGTCTACTTCTGCGAGATCGACAGTGGTCTCAAAGAAGCCCCCCACACCATTGAGTAGCGATCGGGTAATTCCAGCACGAGAGAGCGTGTATACCGCTTCAGGATCAATCATGTGGAGTCTTCGCAAACGTATACTCTCAAGCTCACCGAGTGCGTTCATAGGGAATCCTGCGTAAGAGCAGCTTTCAAGCCAAAGCCGTTTGACAGAAGGCTTGCGCCGAGGGCAGAAGAACTCCGACAAGAGAACCGTTGTCAAATTGTAATGTCCATTGATGATGCGCAGGGTTCGTACATTGTCCAGATTCTCCACTGCCGATCTCGCAAGCTCTAGTGTTCGCCAATCGCTTGAAAGCGTTTGCCCGTTGAAGGAGACATTCGGCAGTTCTTGAAATATGGAGGGAGGAGGAAGGTGGCATTTGTGCGTGACCGTCAGAACTTTCGAGGCTATGGTTTTGTTCCTGTGGCAGGGCGTTAGTTTCTGCGCTTGTAACAGAGATGCAGCGCTACAGACGGTGATATTTGAATGGTGAAGATGTGTGGAGATGTACTGTGGAAAACATTTCTAAAATTTGGGACATCATCTTGTGGAGTAGTACGAGAACAGCCCCACATACTTCAAGATGTCGAGTAAATCTTTGCAATCCTTGACCTTGAACTTGCTCCCTCATGCCTACTGAGCCAGGAATATCCCAAGGCATAACTCACCTTGCTAAGACGAGTAGCTTCCTGACGATAGGCGTGTCGTCGTGCTCATCCCGTCCTTCCATAGGGTCGTGGTGAGCCCCAGGCTCGTCGGCCCAACTTTCATCCCAGGCGCCAGGGTCTCTCCATGGCTTCACGTCGTCTGGGACCTGGTAGTGGGTCCGGCAGTCAATGAGCTTCACATCACGCCAGACGAAGCCGATGGCAGCATGCCAGGCTCGCCAGTTGACCAGACAAAAGGCCTTGACGTCGGGGAGAGCAAGCATATCCAGTGTCTGTTGTTGCAATTCAATCGGAAGTCGCCAGAAGCCCATGTCTGTCTCCATTGTCCTCGACGCCTCGTCCTTGTTCATCTTGTTCATGGATTTCATAGATTTCTTCTCCCGCAATCCACGATGGAATGGGTCTTCGAGCACGGTATCGGGGTGTCAGCGTGTGAAGCGAAGAGAGAGGTCATGAAGGCGGATTGCAGCGGCGACGAGCATGGAGGTGAGGTTGTTTGTTTGTTTCTTTGTTTGTTGTTTGCTGCTCGGGACTGCTAGTACTTAGGTATAATTTGTGGGGAGTTCCATTGGATGCTGAGCGCGCTTCACGTGACCGGAGAGATCCTATTATTCTCCGAGTCCCCCTTTCCGGTCCACGCAGACGACACGACCAAGACCATCAGCCGACCACTATACACACCACACCACGATACTTCTTCATGCTCTGCCGTCTCAATCTCCTCTGGTCGTGCGAAGAGAGCCAACAGCATGTTTGCCGCTCTGCCACCATTCTTCGGGCGTTGCGGATTCATCTCTCCAATCAATCTCTAACAACGAATCACGTTCCCAGACCACGGCTTCAATCATGATTCGAACTGAACCAAATGCCCACTGGCACCACACCTACAATTTCACGTGCGAACAAGACGATGGCGGACTGATCGCTGCCTTCTCTTCCACCGCCTCCCTCTTTCTCAACAGTCAAGACTCTTGCCGGCCTCTTGTGTGCTCACGATACATTCGTCTTCATCTCTTGGCTCTACCACGATCTTTTCTGAATCTCTGTGGCTGCTATTCTTTCGCGGCGTCTTCAAAGGCTCGCTGTTTTCCTCTCTACTAGGTATCTGCATCCCATTGTAGGAACTCATGATGCGCCTCCAAAAGTATGGCCGTCCTTCGACCGCTTCATTATTGACACTTATGGCAACCATAATGACATGCTTTGGACGAGTCAAAGGCCAAAAGCCACCATCCGTCTCTGGGGCATCAAATGCTCCCTCGAACGTGCCAGACTATGTCATCAAATATGGTATGACCGAAAATTAACCGCGGCGCAAGGGACACTACTGACAACCGCAACCCCAGCACCACTTGTATATCACCACCCTCAGGAACCATATATGCCGTCAGATATAGGAGCACAAATTACAAATTCAAAACCGAAGCTAGACTTTGCGGATATCGCTGATGTCCCATCGCAACTGACGCTGGACAACCTAGACGTGTTGAATGCCTTTGGAGATAAGGGACTCAACATCTACCTAACTTCGAACAACGACATATCACAGATCCCTCAATGGATCAAAGGGGTAACCCCCAACGCTGACGGCAAGACAGAAGGTGCAAAGAGCTGCGCTGTGATTGTTGTCGAAAAGGGCAATGGAACCGTCGACGCATTTTACATGTACTTCTATGCCTTCAACTATGGCGGCATAGTCCTAGGAAAGAATCTTGGAAATCACGTTGGCGACTGGTCAGCCTTTCTTTCTCCCGCGACAAAAGCTACTCCCCCACTAACGACCAAATAGGGAACACAACATGGTTCGCTTCCAAGACGGACTACCAACAGCAGTCTGGTACTCTCAACATGCCTCCGGTCAATCCTTCACGTACTCAGCCGTCCCAAAAGACACATCCGGCCTCCGTCCAATAGCATATTCTGGCAACGGTTCCCATGCCGTTTACGCCACAACAGGTGCTCACAATCACGACATAGGAGACGTCCACCTCCCCTGGCTCGGTCTCGTGAACGACTATACCGACACCGGCGCTCTTTGGGATCCAATCCAGTCCGCATACTGGTACAAATGGTCTCTTCCCGCCCCACCACCAGCAGGCTCCACCTTCCCGGCCACAAGGGACGTGGCGACTTTGGGATATCTTGACCCTTATGATGCGAGCACGAGTCCGGTTGGCTGGTTCTATTTTCAGGGCCGCTGGGGCGATTTCAGATATAAAAAGGAGGATAAGAGACAGGAGGATCTTTTGGGATTAGCGTGGAAGTATGATTCTGGTCCTAATGGGCCCGCCTTTAAGAAATTGCAGAGAGCAAATGTTTGGCCTGGTGATAATGGGATGTTACTTGGTAAAGCTGTTCCTCGCATGTAGTATTGGGAGGACTGTGGTAATACATGGTAGATAGCTGAGACGGACCAGACAAGATGTGGATTTTACATGGCGATAATTACTCTAAATGTCATTGATAATATTTCTTGTGGACGATTTGTTTGCCCCTATCACGTTACCGGAACAACTTATAACCGAAGAAAGAAGATCGCGTCCCTTCATATACTCCTACCGAATTACTTAATCTCTATCTTAACATAGCCTCCTTTAGATTAAGATCTATCCCGAAAAAATTCTAGCGATTTGATTTGTAGATCTTGCCGAGATTTCAGGGGTATTGTAGGTGAGATGAAAGTGGTAATGTGGCTTCAGATTACTATCAACTTCTGCCGCTCAGTTACTGCACAATAGCAAAGGGGTATAAAAGCTAGCACCTCATCCTCCAGAGAACATTAAGCAAGCAATAGTATCCTTTTCGTCTTTCAACCCATCAAGATCTTTCGAATCTATCGCCCCTGAAAACAACTGTTCCTCCTTTATCGCCATTGGGCGATTCTGATGGACCCATAAGCTGAGTGACCGAGTTTGATGATATTTCGAAGTCATGTTACTATGCTCATTTTACTCAGAGTACGATTTCAACTCAATCGGATTGCTGTAGTTTGGGGTAGATAATGCTTCTTTTGTTAAGTCGACGTTTCGCTGATAGGATGGTAATGGTAAGTAGTCACGATGCGTGCTGCTCTTCCTGATGAATTGAATATTTGAAATGGAGCAGAGAACATGTGCTTCGTGGGAATCAGAAGATACAAAATAAGTGGCATCTCTTCAAAAGGGGCCATTACATGGAGTTCTTCGAACTCCGTCCTCCAAAATTCTCATCACTTCAGCGGGCATTGACCTCTCGTGGAACGAAATGGCAATCATCAACAGCAGTATGAATCCAGGAAATGGCAAGATGACATGCTTGGCGTTCTCTCCTAGCATTGTACTTGTTGTCTAGGTAGACAGATCGGATGAGCATGTAGCTCTCAATCTTGAAGTAGGAGCAATGCTCCAACTTGCTCCTTCCCTGTACGTCGAGAGGAAGGTGAGAACGATCAAGATGTGATAACAAAACGAATCCCGCAGGAGGAGCATGTTTACTCTTTGGACCACTCCCATATACCGTCCGAAATCGTCTGTCTCGCCATGCCGAACCCCTCCTCGTACCCGTCCGATTTCGCCGCCGCTGTTGCACGAGGAAGAAGACTGTGGGATAAATTGGCCCAGCGATTGAACGACCCGACTCGGGTTGATGTCTCCCTGCCACCACTGTTTACGCACTACGTGCATGATATTGTGACCGACTCTGTCTCTTTGCCCGAGAATGTTGAGTCTGTCCTCGGAGCCGAGAACATCAACAAGTCAAGCGATGGTTGGACGCTGGACCTGGTCGGATCCCGAGTTCCCGAATCAGAGTTGGCATATACGCTCTACAACAGCAGCGAAGAAGGCTGCATTATCGCCCTAGACGTGGACAAGGACAAAGATCTGAACTCGCCGCTCGATCGAATACAGCTCTCGAACGTCATGTTTTCCCTGTACCAAGCGAATGCGCAGAAATTCCTGCATCCGCTTGGCGATTTGAAATTCATCTGGACACACTACATCCAGAATGAAAAGACTCCTCGCTTCTTGACCACAATCAAGGAGCTATGGGGTGAAGGGAACCTGGATTTGTGTTACCAGGAGTTTCGGCCGGACGATGATCCCTTTTTTGCTCTCCTCGGCTCGCCTAGCATGGGATATGCTGCACATATCCTCATTGATCATGCCACGGCATTACGTTGCAAGACGATAGAGTCGATTCGTCTGGTTCGTCAAGATCCGAGGTCGCCCACATCCTCTACCATCTACGCAACCCTGGTGGATGCACCTTCACCAGCCAAAGCGCTATCCTCGCCTCTAAAAATCCGTCCATTGAGATCCTCGCCGTCGAAAAAAGAGCTGAGGGCAAATAAGAAGGATCAAGAGAAAGCCCGGAAAGCAGCTGATAAGCTAGCAAACGAACTCAAAGAGAACGGAATCCCATAGCAATTTTCGGTGACGCGAAGGAGAACACAAGAAACCCACGAGAGGAAGGAAAACCCGAGAAACCAAAAGGAAGGAAAACCTGAGGAACCCACGCGAGGAAGGAAAACCTGAGGAACCCACGAGAGGAAGGAAAACCTTAAACCCGGGGGATTATGATGGGCCCTCGTGATGGAGATCAAAATCCTATTCCACGCGTCCTCGTCGTGATCTCTGGGTGCCTTTTCGCGAGATTAGGTAGCAAGAGTGGAAAGGTGCCGTTCTTCTTGACAAACCGCTGAGGTATGTCATGTGTTTCACTTCTTACCGTTCATGATGCTGTCTGCTGACTTTATACCCCTCAATTTTGCACGGCAGACGACGAATTCCTGTCGGTCCGATCACTGGATCATCGGAGCTTGGAGACCTCGACGACTTGTTATGCCTTTGTACTTGGAGATTGGTCTGTGATAGGTTGAGCGAAAAGTATCGAGAAAAGGATTCGGCGGATCTTGCAAGTGCTAGCTGTCGAAAGCCCCAAGAGCATCCCACTTTCCGTCTTTCTCTCCTGGGGTGGACAAAGATGATGGAGATGTCCGACTGTTTCGAGACGGCATCCGCCTTGCAAACCCAACTTGTACTTCCAATCTTGTATGAGTAGAGAATTATTCGTTAAACAACATGTCATGTTACTCTGAGTTTTCATTTGCCCTTGTGAATCCCTCATCTTTCAGGTCCGCCCGGATTGAATTTTGCTTTCCTTTGTGACTGTACAACCACCAGCCGCACCCTTCTCATGAGGCCAGTAATTTTACCTGCTCGTTTGAAAAGCATGATTTCGAATACCAGGGAGGCATGCGACAAATCGTAGATCCGCATGTTTGATACACACCCGCAGACATAAATGCACCAAGAGACATAGATCCCTTTCAGCTCGTTGCCATTCCACATGATCAGTGCTCCAAGTCTCAAGTAGATTTTTGTAATAGAATCATGTTCATTAATGCTGAAGTACTCTGGTCGTGAAAACGATTGGGCCTGTCCCATGCACAAGATCTTTCAACAAGATATCATGCTTGCGTCATCCACCGACATGAATATCTCGATACATCGCGCGCTAGGCAAATTCCAACAAGCCGGAATTGGGCCCAAATTACGTGAAATGGGGTTTCAGATATTATCAGATTCCCCTTTCGAACGTTCAGACGATCCAGGATCCGAGGGAGGATCGTATTTCCCAGATGATCGAGCGTCGATTGCAACCGCCTGGCAAAAGAGGTAGTCCATCGTGGTCTTGTACTTGGTTGTCCTCTTCTTCCGATTCTGCTGAGAAATCCATGTCTCCATTTCTTCTTCAGTCACCCATGAAGAGGTTGGTCCTGGGATCGTGCTGGATTCATAACCTATGGACTGCGCAAGTAAATCGCTGTCCCCGAGGAATTTGTCCATTGTTGTGCCATCGTAGTCGACGCATCCAGCGGCAATTTCTCTTCGCTCAAGGGAGAGAATGAATTCAATCGCGCTCACAAAGTCTGTGGTGATCATGCTGGCACCCGGGTCGTACGGCTCTTCGGTAGGGATATCTTCGAAGCTGATAGGCTGGCTCAGACCTGTTGTAACTCCAGTTTTGATGAGCTGTACCTTTCCCTCTTCAAGCCAAGGAGCTGGGTGGTCGAAGAACATCAAAAGCGCCCGAAAGAGCGGCTGTATTCTATAGAATTGATGCTGGTCTTTGCGGACCGATGTCAGCAACATCTCTGTCGGCGTGGCAGCATCTTCGGCGTCTAAGATCCGCTCGCGTTCGTGGAGTTGCGAACAGAGTGATAGGTGCACCTTGAGAGTATCCTCCAAAATGTTGCTTGTGGCCGGCCGAGCCGTGGTTTTTAGACGTATGGGTCTTGCGAGGAAGACGTTAAATTCCAGATCCGTATTTGTGCCGTGGTACCATCTCCGGTATATGAAATCGTACATGCTTCCCGTGACTTGTCGATTACTTTGTTGGCCGGTGAAGTATATAGCGACAGACTTGTTGCCACAATCTTGAACCTCCCCCAATTTAATCCGAGGAACTGGAACCTGAGGGTAGATTGAAAGGTAATAGTGACAAAATCTCAGTCCACCTCGATACCAATGGTCATATTCTCTTTGGGCGCGGAACCATGCAAGAGCAAGCATTTTCTGGTCGGCCAGTGTGGGCTCGTTAACTTCGGATGGATCCGTCATTTTGGAGGTGACTGATCGATTTTGATAGGAATTGTATTGTGCTTGAGTTAATAGGAGACTGGTCGCACGGGCTCTTATACCACCCACAATGTCTCGCTCTGAATTTGATCCACTGTTCGGATCAACATAAGAGAGATTCGCGAATGCTTGATTTTACATGCATAGCTAAGGTGCAGTGGCAAGATCCAAAAGCTGGCACCTGATCCGGGAATCGAGCCGTGGCTTTCAGCAGTGTGTAGGTTGGTTGCGGTTGAAGCTGTGTAAAAGCCAGGCGGGCTTGTTGCCATCGGCGCGCAGGTAGGTGATAGTGAGTGGGTATTTGTAGGTAGTGGTACGACTTCTACACCATCTTCCGCCTTCTAGATGAGATAGTGTTGATTGCCGATGGAGGTGATGTACAGATGAATTCTTTGACGTCTCGATATTTCAGTTCTCGCTTAGTTCATTGTGCCCGCTTCCAAATCACGTGACATATAATACAATTCACCTCAGCTGCAGAGGCATTCCTCCAAACTCGCCACTGCAACAACATCAAAATACAACTCTTGGGCTGCACGAGTGCTAGGCATGGTTATCGACACGTTGATATCCAGGACCAGATCACTGTCCATTTCTTCCCAACCATCGTCCCCGGCAGAGAGTTTTACATCATCATCCAGTACGACATCATCGAGAGAGAAAGATGCGATTTTCCTACCAGACGAAGTCGTCCTTCAAATCATAGCCCACCTCCCAGAAGCAAAAGACAGACGCGAATGGAGGCTTTCCCAGATCACGCTACATGCGGCATGTCTGGTGTCATGGCAATGGTACAACGTCGCCATCGCGCGGCTTTATAATCGACCTTTCCTCTATGGCAACAACTTCGAGAAATTTGTCAAAACAATATGCCCGTCTCTCAATGCACATGTACGGAAGTCGGATCTTGCTGGCTTGGTTCACGAGTTGAATATGAGCGCGCTTGTTCATCAAGGATCGAAATCAACGACGGCACGACTTCTAGGACGGACGAAGGCGCAGCTGCATACTTATGTCGCGCCACAGGCAAATTTTGGAATAAACTGCTTAGCTGCGCTATCGAAATGTACAGCTTTGAGAGACTTGGATCTCAGTCTCGTCTCTGAAGCTATGACTTACAAAGAGCTTTCCAATACTTTGCGGAACCTGAAGGGTTTATATACCCTCGCCTGGCCCAGGTCGGCTGGCAAATTCTCAACGCCGGATACCCCTGTTCGGATGGAATGGCCGCCAAAGTTGGCGAATCTGAGGTTGTCTGGCGATCTGTACGCGCTGATGTGGAACGATGTGAACCCGCAGGATGGACGGCCGACCAACTTACCACCAGGACTCTCGAACATGACGATCCAGCACTGTGCTCTTGACCTTCACAGCGTGAAGTTGCTACTTACTCTTGCGGGACCACAACTCAAACACCTCAGCATCACGGATATGACGAGATTCCCGTCGCGACAACCAAGCGCACTTGATGAAATCCTGGACTTCTGTCCTGATCTCGAGTTTCTAGCTATTTCTCACACCTACATTTCCGATGGCTTTGCACTGGACGAGTCACCCGCAATTCTATCCTATACCTTGACGCATCCTTTGAAGCGACTGAAGATTTTGGATGTAGGGGCCGATGGATTTGACGACAGGATTGGTGCTTCTGACTTGGAGATTTGGTTCACAGATGGGGCTTTCCCCTTCATGGAAAAGATTGAGGTTCAGTTCTGTCCGGGATACTATCCTGGTGACAAAGAGATGGAACATTGGACTATGGCAGAGACGTTGTTGAAGGCAAATGCAGAGAAGATGGGTAGGAGCAGTGAAGGAGTTAGTGTGGAGTTGTATAGGGCTTTCTGAGGCGGGAAAATGATGTTCACGATTTTTACGAGAAACGACTTTAGATGAGAATTGTTCAAGATATCCTAGAATTGGTGTAGAAGGTGGGTACATATACGACGAGCGAATACAATAGCTTCTTTATTAATTCAGTTGCCATGGAGTCTTCCGAAATCACAACATTTTCAAACCTAGGGTTTCACCAAGTATAGCTATTAGATCCCTACATGTACGATAATCGTTCTTCATGTGACATATTTGTCTTCCTCCAGGGAGATAGCATAGCCGCCGCGAGATCAGAAAACACAATACAAAAACTCCAACGCAACTCGTCAAGGTGGATTCACAGATGTTCATTGGCCAGATTCCATCTAAAGATCTCTGGTGCAAGACCCGGGCCCGGGTCATGATCCCTGCACAGTTCCCCAAACCCTCGACTACTGCACGTCCCTCTGAACTCGCGCGTACTCCATCAGGAGACAAACCACCGATACTTATTCCAAACACGAAAGTCCAAGCAACCAAAACCCCACAACACCACTCTCACTCGTACACCTCTCTAGACGCACATCTAGAGACAATGAGCACTTCACAAACGCCAATTGAATCATGAGCTATGCCTACGACGACTTACGATCGAGTCGAAACAACTTCCACGAACCGCAGGGTTTAACTGGACAGGCTACGTTGGCTTTTACATGGGTACTTAAGAGTGTGAAGGGGCTATGGACGAGACAGAAATATACTCTCACAGCAGGAGGAGGAGGAGGAGGAGGCAATGTGCCTAGAAAGAGTTTGATAAGGAGGTTGTTCAGCCTAGGAAATATACTTATTTTGCTTTGGGTATATGTGGTTTATTGGGGGGAGAGGATTGTGTTTGAGAGGGCGATTGAGGAGTGTAATTGGAGGCATTGGGAGAGTTGGGTATGTTTCTCTTTCTTATGATGATGTGGGGATGTTGGGTTGTTATTTTTGTGGTCTACTGACTGATTTTGGCAGGCTCCAGGAGCACAACCTCATCATGTCGCTTTCGTCGCGGATCCTCAACTCGTCGATCCTCATACCTACCCCGGAAGACCCTGGCCGCTATCTACACTTACAATATGGTACACGGATGTTTATCTAGAAAGAGTTTACAGGTTGATGCAGGAGAGGCTATATCCTGATACCACTATATTTCTGGGAGATCTGTTCGATGGGGGAAGAGAATGGAGTGTGCGCGGTGGAGAACAGTGGGATAACCCCGACAAAGCGTTCAAGAGATATGGAGAAGCCTTCTGGGTGAAGGAGTACAAACGCTTCAGCAAAATATTCTTCGAGACATTCACGAAAACAGGCGTGGAGCCGAGGGCAGGACAAGCGATGAGGAGGAAGATTATTTCGACACTACCTGGAAATCACGATTTGGGGTTCGGGGATGGAGTGCATAGGCCTGTGAGGAATAGGTTTCATGCTTATTTTGGGGAGGGAAACCGGGTTGATGTGGTGGGAAATCACACTTTTGTTTCGATTGATGCGGTGTCGATTAGTGCAAAAGACCCGGACCATGGGAGGATGAATGAGGACATTTGGGGTCCGACGATGGAGTTTTTGGACAACGTGCAAGAGACGAGGAAGAAGGCGGCTATGAAGGAGCTCAGTTACCAATTTGGAAACGAGAAGGCAGATTCAAGAATCCGTTTCGGGCATAATGTCGTTGAGACGAACCAGTTGAAAGCTGCTACTCTACCGCCTGCGAAGAAATTGGAGGATGCGTCTCTGCCGACTATTCTCTTGTCGCATGTACCTCTATACAGAGACGCGGGAACTCCGTGTGGTCCGCTTCGAGAACATTGGCCTCCTTCGAAGAATGCAGATGGCACACCAATGGAAAAGGACGACAGAAACGCGCTTTCCATTTCGCGAGGATACCAGTACCAAAATGTCATATCAGCAGATTTGACGAAAGACATTACCACCAAAATAGGCGACATTCAATATGCATTTTCCGGAGACGACCACGATTACTGCGAGGTCGTCCACAGACGCTACCCCTCAGGCGGTGGCGGGATCAGAGAATACACCGAGAAATCAATTTCGTGGGCAATGGGCGTGCGAAAACCGGGATTCTCAGTATTGAGTCTCTATAACCCTATTGATGTCAACGGCAAGCCTATCCATACCTCTGCCGAGGAGACCTTACAACATCATCTTTGCCTCATGCCTGATCAACTAGGCATTTTCATCAAATACATTCTCCTCCTAATTTTCACGCTTTCGTGTCTGTTGCTGAGAGCAGGGCATATGGCGACGAATCCTCAAAAATCACAATTCGCGGGCCCGGATAGCCCGTTATTGCCTACCACCAACGGCGCGGACAAAGAAAAGTGTTCGAGTTCGGGCACTTCCAGTGACGACGGTCCTACTCAAAACTCTCACGCAGACAACAATGGAGGAACATTAGCCTCCAGATCTTCCGCTAAAAAAGAGAGAAGTATCAGTCCGTTTGGTGGATATGGGTTACCACCTCCCGCGCATCCTCAGCAAGTACAGAGTGCGAATCCATACGGTGTACCGCTTGTCTCATATGCGGGATATTATCCTGATCGGGATGACAGGGATTTGGAGAAGGAGGATATGTTTGTTGATAAGAGGAAGAAGTTGAAGGGAATCAAGCTCTTTTATGCGGAGTTTCAGTGGAGTGTTATCAAGGTTGCTTATGTGGTACTTGCTTGGTATGGATTTTTGTTGTATAGAGGGTAGGTTCCGCGTGGGATATCGCATTCAAGAAAGTAGTTCCCACGCAATTAAGAAAGTAGTCTTATGCTTTGAGCAATAAGTGCATTCGACGCTGGGGTATTCTTAATCACTGGTAATAGAGGAATAGTAGGATGCTGCTAATCATTTGATGAATCGAGATTCGACATATTACTCTATTGATTGTATGATCATCCACATGAGCGTCCACAGTCCATGCATTCCAACTGCGACATTGAAAGCCGTAGGGACCAAAAGTCCCCAACTTCTATGACTCGCCAATAGCATGCGCCATCCCAGAATCTGAATCAGTTCTTGTGAGTATGCAACTGGTTCCCGAGGTGCACGCTCACAAAAAATCGATCACTTCTTGAATAGCCCGTTTTAACATATGGTCGCAAAAATCTCTTCATGTTGAGATGGGGGACCATAAATTCGATTATCTTCTCGATCTCCAGATGGCGCAATAGACGGGATATCAACTCCATAAACTCCGCATCAACTCGAACAAGGAGACTCTATATCAACCAGCGATACCAAAGTCGTAGTACGATTTCCTTTACCGAAGGCTATCGCACTCCCATTCGGGTTATACACCGGCCAGCCCTGATCTACCAGACTGAAAGGATCCGTCGCAAACGCGAGGTAAAGATCTGAACGCTTCAGTTTTTGACTGTTGGATAAATAGTGAGGGGTGTAGAGGCAAACCTTGCATGTGATGACCAACCGCGATTTCTAGATCACTGGATTTTCCGCGAGAGGGCGAGGCGATTTGGAAGAGGACTGGGAGTTCGGCTGGGGTTTTGTTAGAACTATGAACAGCGAGTTGTTTTGGGATGTTGTGCATACAGGAGTGATAAGCTCCTTCCCATGGGAGTGGCGAGATGTTTGTGAAGTTGCCCATATAGTAATATGGGTAAGTCGTAAGATTCTGCGCGAACCGGTATCTGCCGATGGTTTAGATGCTTGATTTTTGGTGGGTTCGGATGTAAAGCTTACGACCTAGTCTTCACCGTGGAGCACAAGAATTGACTGGTGATAGTCTGCACTGCAACTTCAGACGGTCCACTTGCTGTGTATGGTCTTGCTAGCGAAGCACCTTCGTTTGCAGCTGTGCCAATTATGGCGGGCTAGATGGGATCGCGAATTGGTAAGCCTGCGAATATCAATACATTTATTGTTTCAATCACGCACCTTTGTCAATTGCACCTGCTTCGCTCTAGCGGCCGGATCTGTAAAGAAGGTAATGTCGTCCTGTACCGGCAGGAAAGATATCGAAGGTGCTGTGCCGTTATCCTGATAGCCCTTCAGGAAGCTTTCGATATGTTCAAATGGTATACCTCTAACGCAATCCAGTTCGGCAGCATCTGTAGAATTCTTGCAACCTAAACTCTCAGCAACGAATGTGAAGTTGTTTCTGGCCTTGTCTTTGCTGAAGGTCGGTAGCCAGGCTGTTCCCGAGTCCATGATGTATCCCTTCACATTGGAATCGTTGGGATAGGCAAGGTTGTACGCATCCACGCCCACGGCACCAGCACTCTGACCAAAAAGAGTAATTCGAGACGGATCGCCACCGAAAGCTGCAATATTGGACTCTACCCATTGGACCCTAGGACAGGTTTCAGCTTTGGAGGATTCAATCATAGCTAGGAGGAGACACGCACGCCATTCTCTGGTCCAGGAATCCAAGGTTGACTGAACTCGAATTGATGCCACGTGCATTGGGAAACCCGAAAATGTTCACTCGATAACTAATCAAGTGGTCAGTCAAGTTTGTGGGATGGAAGGAAGATAGATCGCGAACTTGATTGAGACAGCGATGTGTTTCTGACTCCGCTCCACCCAACGATGGGGTTTATGATAGGGAACTCTGGAACCTCCCAGAATGAATTGACCTCCATGGAAAAATACGATCACAGGTAATTTTTCAGGTTTCCTGGTTGTATGATATACATCATTTGAATCGTTCAATGAATCTTCCTGGGCCTTAAGCACCGGCAGAGGGGTCCATATGTTCAGCGTCAGACACTCCTCCGCGGTCGGTCCTTCGATGTAATACTCTGGCTGAGCGACAGAGAAGAAGGTCGGGACAGAAGTATTATATTGAGGACAAGATGGGCTAAACTTTGTTGCGTTCAGTATGTTGGTGCTTGGTGATTTAGAGACAGGTGCTGAGAATCGCAACTTTCCAATTGGATCTTCCGCGAATGGGACTCCGAGGAACTGAACAACATGAGGAGCCGATGTAGAATTGATGAATCCGGAGACCTCGCCAGCTGTCGTCAAGACATTGAAATAGTTCTGCTGAGCATGAGAGTTATGGAATTGCAGGAGAATGATAAGGGTGGTAGTGAATTCGCGCAGATAGCTTTTTGCCATAGTAGACGTCAGAACTGGAGAATTTATGCATATCTGGGGATCACGGTAAATCTTTTGAATAGTGCCTCTTGTGGTGCGAGCCGTGTGTAGTAAGGTTAATTCTAGCGTACTCCACTTGTACACGAATCATCGCGGCTCGGGAAATCCGAAAGAGATGTCATTGCGGCAGATTGCCTGCAAGGATCCCAACAAGAAACAACAAAAAGAAAGGTGGATGTATTTGTGATGGAGAATAATAGGACAAAGTGAGTGATCGAGCTGATATACATACCCCCTGTGTGCCTGAAATGTTAGGCCGCAACGCTAATAAGAACGGCTACCCTTGCTAATTTCGATTTCAATCCTGAATCACACCGTCACCCACGCCATACTTTCTTCGTAAATTCACCGCTCTCCGTACATCAGACCATACTTTTTCATTGTGTACCCACCCGATGCTCATTGTCGTAATACGGGCTTCTGCTCGCTCGCCTCGCACAGAAGAGGAGCATGGATGGCCAAGATGTCATACGATAGGGAGCAGGATGATCAAGGAATATACGGACTAATAAGCCAGGGAGAAATCTCATCGACTGTAGATGCTCATCTAACAACCTCATAGTTGCTCACCACCCCTTTTCCAGACATCAAAGCCATGATCTGATCTTGCCTACACGTCTGTTGGATCTGCCAAGTGTTGCAATGACTCTGGGGAGAATCAGGCAGCTTATTCTTGATGTCTCGGCTCGACCGAGAACCTTTGGAGGAGTATGCAGCCGCATCAACCTGGCCACTCGCTACGTCGGTTCCGAGTAATGAGCGCGTGAAGATGGCGTAGACCGTTTCCGGCTGGTAAGTGCCGACTATGGACCGTCAGTCAATCGTATCGACGACAGCGAAGTATACATACCAGCATGCCCAGCATCGTATACTCTCGAGAAGGAAACCTTGCCACTTTGCCGTACAAGGCCGCCAGTATAGGCACCACTGGTTACGATCTTCTCGTAGCCACTGGCTCTGAACTTTTCTGCATCAGTGTATACGAGTTTCAAACTCAAGTCCTCAGCTCCCATCCCTTTAATACGATCAGCAGTTACCTCTCAATTTGTGTTTTCCCTTACTCACAGTTACATCTCGAATCACGATCACCATACACCATAGCTACTCCCACTCCACTCTTCAGCAGCCTCTCTAAGTGCGATTTGTCTTGGCGAACCGGATCGCCAGTAAGGTAGAAGTTCGTCGCGACGAGATTAGACATGTAGGTGAAATTCATAGGTACACCTAGCGCTTTCTGGACCGATGCTTCGTTGAAGTAGCCTAGCGCGTTGTATCCTGGTTGTGAGTCTGGCACGAGGTGTGCGATATCGAATGAGCTCCTCTGTTTGACCATCAGCTGATAATCACAATACTAGCGGGAAAGGGCACATACATTGGCACGCAATTCTGGAATCATAGTTAGCGGCTGACAAGTCGCTAGAGCAGCCTGGCAGGCTTTATTGACAACATCATTGTTTCCATATCCGAGAGGATCGAGCTGAGTAGCAGCTTTGCGACACAGCAGCATCAACTCTTTGCAACCACCTGATCCAGCAAATGCCTGAGTGGCAGCCATGTATTCTTTGTCCGAGAGCATCTGCAAGCCATAGGTATTGTTGTATGCATAGTCCACAGAACTTTGGCCTTGCTCAACCATGTCAATACAGGCATTGGTAAGTCCCAGATTTTCCGGAATGATCTTCTTTGTCTCATTGGCTGGGATACTGCCATTTGCGATCTTTTCGTTTTGCGAGAGGAAGTAAGACAGAAACGCCGTTGAAGTATAACCACCGTACTGTTGGATCACACGTCAGCCTCGACGACAACTAGCAATGGTTTTGAACTTACCGAATTTGTCCAGAAACTTATTTTATCGGTTTTAGGATGGTGAGGAAATTCATGCATCCACAGTTGCACGGCATTCCATAGCGTTCTCACATTCGTTTCTGTCGTATTCGCTGTCCGGGATGGATCTTGCACCGGCAGCCGCCCCGGAATATGTGTCGCGTTTGGCGTATACCCAGACGCGTTCTGCATTCCGGCGTAGACAATTTGCGTCGTCAAATCGAACACACCGTCGACTATATGGCTGTATGAAAACCCGGCACCAACTGGAGTATCGAGATATAGCATATTCGCATAATTGTTAAACGACCATTCATTCAATTTCGTGCTTTTCATGTCGTCGTTCACATAGCAAGGACCATTTTCTTGCGTGGCGCCATAGAGTGCTGATTGGCCGGGTCCGCCTCCTAGCCATATAACTAACGGTGCAGTGATGGAGCTGTTCCTTGTGGCCTTGGATTTTGAATTGTTGTTTCCGGAGGAAGTGTACTGATGTCGGGCTGGGAAGTACCAGTAGAATATGCTTACGTTGTAGGATGTTGTTGAAGAGAGGAATGAACGAGCTCCCAAGAGAGAAGGTAGGTTGATGTAGCCGCTGTAGGAAGTTATGTTGGGGGTTGTTTCGCAGATGTGTGTCTACGAAAATATGAGTATATGCTTTCGGTCTAGGGAAGCATGATCACTTTACCTCCTTGTACGATACACTCAAACCTGGGTCCCGTTTAGAGCAAACAGTTGTGATGTTTTCCGGCTTGGGTGGGATGTAAGATGGTTGCGTACAGCGAATGCTAGTGAGAAGGAACAGCCACAGGCTGAGATAACGAAAGGAATGCATAGCCGGATTACGCTTTTGAGCAATCTACCAAAGTCACAAATCAGAATAAAGGAGACTTGAAGATGGCGACAATGTCGAGGATAACGGGATAGACAGAAGTACTAATAACATGACATGAAAGTCCACATTCCACTTGTTGTGTTTAGAAAGCGGTAAGGGGATTGAAAATACATTTTTTGGTTCATTCTGCCTTGAATGGAGACTTCGATAGACGATGTACGTTGTAACAGCTAACACGCTGGACTGATGCTTGAGAAATACTTTGAGTTACAGCCTGATCAGCTTTGAGGCATCTGACCAATCAGAATGCTCGCTCCCATCTGGACTATGGCTAGGCTAGGCTTGATCAGACAATCGGTGGCTAGTACAGGCTCAGTGATTATTTCATCGGTCTGGTCTGGAGATGATTAAAATCGATTGCTTCTTAAATGTAGACTCTGATAGCTATTTCCGAAGATCACTGCAGCTTCGAACACCCATGAATGAATGTCCTAAGTAGCAGCTGAGTCGAAAGAATGGTCTAATCATTTGTTAAGACATGATAGAAAATACAGAAATCTGAATTCGATATATGAATAAACAGCTTTCGAGCCTCATCGGAAACGTTCTCAATTTTGCTCTACAATATAATCCTGGACAGGACGGGAGTAGTTCTATCGTGGTTTCCGTTGCAGCCTCATTGCGCAGGGGCCACTGGCACCTTCATACTTTCGGCAAGCTTTACATTTCTCCAGAACTATCCTCTCACCAACACCCAACATGAAGCTGCGGACCACCATACAACACTATCCAACAACATAAGGACAATCCTACGACTCATCTTCGACCGCCAAAATGTCTGAAAAGCAACTCCACCACGCGCTTCTGAAGCCGGCAGTGCTTCAAATGCTCCGCGCCGCTGGCTTCGCAGGCACAAGGCCTGCAGTCGCCGATACCCTCACCGAGATTACTTCGCGATACATCATGCTTCTTGCTAGCCAAGCGATGGCGCTCGCACACCTGAACCACGGCGACTCCATACCGGACATCACTGACACGAGAATGGCACTCATGAATTGCGCGCTCCTACAGCCCACCCAGACCGCAAGCGAAGAAATGTGGAAGGAGCTGCTGAGACAACCCATCGAAGAAATCCCGGAAGGAAGTGTGCTTAGGAAGAAGGAGGCGGAGAAAAGAGATGAAGAGGATACCCATGAGATCAAATCATTCATTAATTGGTTTGATGGACCGGTCTACAAAGAACAGATGAGAATCGCAGGGTTGGCGAAAGAGCATATCCCAGCTGAACAGCTTGTGGAGGGCATTGAGCTAGCCAAACACGTTGATTACTTCACAGCGTTGAAGCAGAAGCACAGCAAGACGGGTGAGGTGTCACGATTTCAAGGCACGGTGCTGGGCAAGGAGGCAGAAGCTCGACAAATCAAGATTGAAGGACCAGCTGGACTTCCGGAGTCAATCGAGCAATGGAATGAGGCTGTAAAGCAGCGATCACGAAAGCTGGATGCTATCAAGGAAGGAAATGCATACGTTGCCCTGTCTACCGAGACACCAGACGCGGCCATGACTGGATGAACACTCGATGCCTTATGTCCGCCCTCAACACCTGCAGGACTACCGCCCTCGTACAGACATCGATATCACCAGCTGCACCATAACATGTGGCTTTGTCTGAATATGCCGTTCTCAATTACCACAATTGGAATGGCGACATCAGCGCCTGAGCTGGACAGTTAGATCTGTTCAAAGCTTTGTTCTTGAGGGCAGAATCCTGCATCAAGGCATTCTAGCCATCCTGACTAGGCTGTGCGCACATTTCCACGCCACATCAATCAAATGCTGGATCTTCCTCGTGTCTAGCAGCCAGGGGATGGGCCCTAGATTCAGACGGCAGTATAGCCTAATCCAAAAGGGATACGGGTATTTCGAATTGACGGTCGCAATTCCTATGCAGAGTTATGACATGAACAAAGGAGATGCATACAACCAGGTTTTTACAGTGTCAATCAACAGCTCACGATTGGACTCAACATAGTCGAGGGTCACGAATTTACTGCTTCAGGTTGGTGTCGTGACTGGCCTGTTCGGATTGCGTTGATGATTGTGCTGATGGGAGTCAGGTCATCCATTTTGGTAGTGGTTTATTCAAAAGCTCCCTATTCGAGAAATGGAAAACTCTCTCTCAGTTCCTTGTCTCTCTTCCATTGGTCTAGTAAGTGTCACGCGCAAGCGTACCAGGAGTGTCTGCGAAAATCGGAGGCTCAGGAACTCTACGTACGTCATAGTAACGGTATTCCATGACCCTCATGCCAATCTCTCTCAAGTCCCGCCACGAAAAGTTTGCAAGCACCAAGCAAAAATAAACTCAATTCGACTAAAAACCACATACGATTTACTTGGACTATCGCCAACACTACAATGTCCGCCCAACCTCCGAACGACCAAGCCTACAATACTGCTGGCAATCAGGTCAGCAAACAGCCAGCCGAGCAGGCCCAATCCTTAATAAACAAAGCTCCTGCCAACGCCAGTGACGTCGACCAAAAGATTCCTCAAAAGCAGTCCCAAGGTATCGAAGATGCTACACCTTCGTCCCTAGGGCGTGGTATCCACGGTGCACCACCAGGTGAAGAGGCAAAGGGGCTTTCAGAAGAAGATGTAGGCAGGAATCAAGAGCTGGATGCTGAGCAAATGGCTGCGCCGGGGGAGGGCAAGATTGCTAGTGCGGTGGATAGGAAGCCTGGTGCGAGTGGTGCTCAACAGGGCATGGAGACGGATTTGGATAGGAAGAAGGCTGAGCAAGCGCCGTTGAGGGAAGGCATCAAGGAAGAGAGGGGGAAGAATATTGATGTTGGTGGTATACTTGGGCAAAGGAGTGCGCCTGCTGATCCCACGACTTGAATTGTAAGCACTCCGAGTATGAAATGATGGTGAAGAAGCGGGGGTATCTATCACATTTTCAGCTATGCTCTCTTAAAGGCGAGCTGTATAAACACAGGCCTAGAATTCTGAACAATTCGATCATCTTTTTCAATCTATTATGTAATTCATCTCATTCGTCATTCATCACTCATCTTCCATTTTCTCAACTTTCTCGACTTCCATCAACTCGCACCAACAAGTTTCTTCTTGCCCTTCTCATCCCTACTGAACAACACGGCTTTATGACTCCTCTCCTCCAATCCAGCGCCTTTACTCCTGTGTCCCTCATCCCAGCATTCTTGACAGTATAAATCGCCTTCGCAGCCTAGACATCTCACCACGGCGTCTTCGGTGCAGATGGCGCACCAGGTTTCTATGTCTTCATTTGTGTATTGTGGTTTCTTGTCTTGCGGTTTGGGGTTGGCTTTGAGGGAGGGGAGACCTGGTTTTGAGGTGGGTGGTTGGGGGAGGGAGAGTGTTGATGGTGGTTTTAGGGCGTGGAGGCGGGCTGTTAGGGGGTCGATTTTTTGTTCTTGTTGTTGTTCTTCTTCGGGGAGAGGCGTCGGGGCTGTTGAGGGGGGTGAGGGGATTAGGTCGAAGGGTGTTGATTCTTTTTCGCGTCTTCCTGGTTCAACTGGGGATTCTGGAAGTATTGTGTCGTCGTCATTGTTGTCGTTGTGATGTTTGGATTTGGGAGGAGCTTCTTCTTCTTTTCCTTCTTCTTCGTCTTCACTGTCTAGTATACCCTGCTGCCGTCGTATCTCAATATCAGCCATGACCTGTTGAATATACTCATCCGCTGCTGCCTCTTCGTCTTCGTCATCTCCACCTCCAGTATCCTCCTCTTTCCCATGCTTTCCTCCCTCCATCTGTTCACCTTCCTCGCCAACCTTTCCCTCCTGCAAAGCCTTTCTAGCCTCTGCCAATAACGACGTTATCCCCTTCTCCTCATCGCCAACTCCATCCACTTCACCGTCAATTTTCCACGTCTCCTCTTTTAGATTCAACTCCGCGAGCAGTTCATCCAAATCAACATCATCCTCTGAATTCTTCACAGTCTCGCCCTTAAGTCCCGCGACTTGTATCTCAACATCGTCCTCTCCCCTTCCCATCCCATCACTTCCCCGTCTCGCTACTACCCGCTCTCCCGCACTCAGTCGTGGTTGTTTCCCCCCCGACGCCAACCGCCGAAACCTCGCCTCGATATCGACGTCTCTCGATCGTGGAGCGATGCTAGGATGTAACGCCTGTTTATGCTTTGGTTCCGGGGGTATCGAGGGGGTTGAAGATGCTCCCTTGAGCGCGTTTAGGCGGGTGAGGAGGGAGGTGAGGTCTTCTTCTCCGGACATGGTGGGGGTGGGGTTGGTGCTTGTGCGGTGGGAATGTTGAGAGAGGGCATCTCTGGCTTTACATATTTCCTTCCAAGGTTTGTAGTATGAGCGGGTTAGTATTTATGATCATCGTGAAAGCTCAGACCTGGAGGCCGCCCTTTTGCCGGTGAGTATTTCGGAGACACTTTTGGTTTGGTGACTTATGACGTTATTGGTCTTGGAGACGGGAGCTCCACATCGGGGTCTGGGTTTTGGTTTATGTTGGCGAATGATATGTGCATGGGCTCATTATTGAATGGAGAGGCGATTGATATGTTACAACGAGGGTAGCTTTCCAAGGAGATCTTTGAGCTTTTCTGAGGAGGTAATGTCTGCATCAAATCACAATTATTATCTAGAGAAGATGGTGGGTAGATGATGAACAACGGCACGACATTGATATCTAGTAATCCGCTAAATCAATTAAGACCTGCATACTAGACATTTTCAATTTGAGACCAACTCGGGTCAAATTATACTTTTTACAATATTGTATGTACAATCAGAATGGCCCTCGCGTTTGTTGCTTCCTCGCATCGAACCCCTCCAGCACAGCATTCAACTGACCAGGCGTTGTAATATCCAGGATCAAATCGCCAACTTTCCCCGCCCTAACCTCCTCCTCCGTAGCCCACACAAATGCTTGATGCTCATCCGGATCAATCTTCACCTCCATCTCGCCAGCCTCATTCTTCCCAACCTCGACGACAAAGTGGAATTTGCATACCGTTTTCCCACTACGCGTAGCAAATAGCTGGGCACCTCCCACCCTTTGCCCTATGCGATTAACGAGTAGACCCGTTTCTTCCCAGACTTCTCGTGCGACGGCGTGGAGGATGCTCTTATCCTCGTCGTCACATCCTCCGCCTGGGACTTCCCATTTGTCGGGCATGCTGTCGTGGCTGGCGCGTTGAATGAGTAGTATTCGTGGTGGAGTGGCACTATCGAAGAGGAGAGCGCCGGTCGCGACGAAGCCATATTCGCAGTTCCCTTTGCTTTTGCAGTTGGAGACGTAGGTTGCGCACGGAACGGCGAATGCTGAGATGGATGCATCTGTTGTGAATTCCAGCGCCGGGTGTTGGGTATTAGAATCCGTCATTTCCGATGTTGGAGTCAAGTGCTGGTTTTTGTTTTCCGGTTTCTCTTCTTTGTTGGTGTTTTAAGTTGCGCTTGCACTCTCGAGGTCTACTATACTAGAAATATGCAAGGCTAACACTCTTATGCCTAATCGGGCAAACGCGAGGCTGGCTTTCACTTTCAATGTCTCTCCAACGAAGAAGCTCATACCGCAAAGTCTTTCCTGGACACAGTGCGGCACTTCTCGAACAGCGAAATGCTATGACTTTCGCAATCCTCCAAATCTGGAGGAGAGCTTGGCCAAGTCCCTACATTCCGCATTATGCGAATAGCATGCTGATAGGGGTCCCTTGATATCTCTGGAGCAACCTGATTCCGGTCAACATTTCAATTGAAAGATATGCTTATTATTATTGACTCGCTAAACTCCCGCCCAAAACGCCTATGGACGAAAGTCCACTTCATCAAATTAGTAGTTTCCACCAAGGAAAGATCTTCGAGCCATTACACCAGAGCAACGACCACCGGAACAGGCCTATGCCCCCCAAAGAGAAGAACGTTGAAGAATGAGAATAAGATAAAGCAACAACCCCGTTTGAATGCCCTCCGAAAGCTCCAAGCTCCAAAGATGGACTCTCCTGAACAGACCTCCTCTTTTTATGTTCGGGTATCTCAACTATGCAACGAAGCCAGCGTGTACAACAATGACAAAGTATTCTCACATCCAGCGTGTTCCCCTTGGCTGGAGCCTTTCTGGCGTCAATCACAACTCAACCGCTACCTGCCCAACGATCAAAATCACCACGGCCGAGAACGAAATCGAGGAAGGGACAGAGGACGGTAGCGATACAGGCAACCAACAACGTTAAGAGCGCTTGGCATTCATACCATGGGCAATGAGCAATGTGCCGACGTGCGCGATTGTGGACGTTGCCTGGACTGTCAAGGTTACCAGTTTTAGATAGCAGGCTATACAATTATGACCAAGTCAAAGTGAGTATTCGTAGTGATCAGCAACGAGCAGACAAGCTTCATACCTAGAGCTACACCCTTGCCGGATCGTTCTCGAAGTGTTTATTTTGAGCCAAGAATTTGATGGGTTAAACGTCAGGAAGGCTCTTACAGGAGCTCTGCTGTTTGCGGGAGACTTCTGTATCTCTTCAATTGGTGAGGGCCTCCGCGTACTTAACCAGATGTGTTGATCATGAGATGGCCTGTGATTCGACGGAGAGATGTGTAGTTCTTTGTATGTAGTTGTTGCTCTAGAAGATGAGTGCTTTTCCGAGAACAAATAAAGTGACGACGTGTTTTCGAACATGACCTGTAGATAGCTTCAATGATTGCTTTGGAATAGATTCTTAAACCTGTCTTGACTGTCGCGAATATTGCAGCTGCGTGAGAGATTGTTGTGTGGAGCCGCATTCGTGCTTCCAGTTGCTCAAACCTCGAAGTCCGTGTCCACGCGGACAAGCTTTCAACTCCAACAGCTACACCGAACACCACAATTCCATCCCGCAATCATGGAATCCGCCCAGCAAGAGCCACAGCAGGGCGACTTGAGCTGGCGTTTGAGTAGTCACCCTATTACACTCCTCACCTTCCTGGGCTTTAGGATATGTGAGCCATCCTTGATGCCACGCTTCAGGCAGCGCAACTAACAGGTGTACAGCAAGCTTACTCGTCTACATACTCGGCCTGTGGTTCACCAAAAACTTTGTCCTCGTATTCATCCTCACCGTTGTCCTTCTCGCCTTCGACTTCTACTACCTCAAGAACATTGCTGGTCGCCGACTGGTAGGACTAAGATGGTGGAACGAGGTCAACCCCCAGACTGGAGAAACACATTGGGTCTTTGAATCGGCAGACCCGGAGACGCGACCAATCAGTGCAACGGATAGAAGATTCTTCTGGTTGGCAGTCTATGCTCAGCCTGCTCTCTGGGTCGTTCTCGGTGCGGTTGCCATTATCAAAATCATTGGATTTATCGACTTCACACCTCTTTGGCTTACGCTTGTCGGTAAGTACTAATGGCCACGAGATTGACGGCAAGTTGGATATCTAACTCTCACAGTCATCGCTCTTCTCCTGACAGGCACCAACACCCTAGCTTTCTCCCGGTGCGACAAATTTAGCCATGCTACGGGCATGGCCTCAAGTGCCATATACTCTGGTGGGCTGGCGAGAAATGTGGCTACTGGAATGATCAGCCGGTTCTTTAGCCGGTAGCAGAACTATAAGCAAAATGTACGAACAAGAGCATGGCGTTTTGGATTTGAGAATAGCACAATACCATTATCAGCGAATCAGTTCACATATATAGCACTTTAGACAAGACTTCGGTTTCCTGATTGATCAGATTCAGGAATATTTTATTAGGGTGGTCTATCGCGATTCGACAACTGATCACCTTTACCTGCGGCTAATCTAGGCTTTGGCCTGGCCGGTCAATGGGCGTCGGCGTCCCCATAGTCCCTGACACTTAGACCTTTCGCCTTCTTCTTGACGTCGTCATTTTTACCCAGGGCATGGTATTCCTAGCATCTAAGAACTGTCGCCCTTTCGACGGGGGTATCAAAGCGGGAACAACTAGCTGTAGGCTCCGGAGGTTCAGCGGTTCCTTCGTCGAGAAAGGGGCGAGCAACGCTTTTCGCCGTATATGCGCTTGGAAATTTAGAGCGCTGCGTTAATGGCTGGTAGGAAGGAAGAGTCTCCGCGACAAGCTGGTGAGACACAAGATACACTATCCACAGGCTCGAAACAACCCACGCAAGAATAGTTGACAGCTATCTCCCACATGAGGAGCAATGATCTTATCACCGAACATTTGCGCGGCAAGCGCTGCTAGCGAGATTCATAGCTTCGCCCAGGTACCGTTATGGTTCCGATCTCGGTGGCCGGCCCCTTTGCGAACTTTGGCCTACCTTGCTTCACCTCTTTTTCCTCACACTGGACTCTCTTTGACCAGTGGAACTTGATTTACCCCTCGGTATCAAGCTGATGCTGACCGGAGTGGAAAATGAGGCTTGCAATAACACCCAGCCACCTTGGAGGAGGACATACGTTGTTTGAAACCTCAAGATATATACCCGCTGCGCCTCTACGACACCACATTCGTGCCTATCACGACCTTTCTGTTCGCCCCTTAAAGGTCAGATGAGGCACGAGCGTCGGTCTCGAATGAGAAGATGACTTCGGGATCAGTAGCGTTTGCCTTTGTGCCACGTAACTTGGCCTTTTCCAATCCGACAAGCAGCTTTCGGACCATGGGGAGCATTTTATACGCCCAGCAGGTTCGAGTACTCATCCCCTAACTCGCCTGGGCTGCCTCGGAGGAGGCCGATGGCAAGAAGGTGATCTTGTACAGGGTATAAAACCTTGAGAGAGGTCCGTCTTGAAACTTGCGTAGATTGATGAAAGAGCCACACAACTCCGGGGATCTCACCGAGCGTAGAACATTTATATTTAACGTCCGCGTCCGCTGCTTCATGCCAATCTCCGTGTCAGATTCCAAGAAGTCAAATCGATCCCTCACTTTTACCGATCAACCACGAAAACGACTTTCACGCCTCATCCTAAACACCGACAGCACTCGGCAGTTCATAATCGCATCGCCACCTGATTCCAATGTCTCTCTCCAAGCAACGAGCTGGTCAAATTATCCATAGGATGCTGCAACTCTTCTCCCGGCGACGTTTGAGCATGTCAAGCACAGTCCGAACACCCCGCAAGCGTTCATCGACCAATTCCTTTCTGCGCATGTTTCGATTCCCGTCCAATGAAGCAAGGAACTCGGCCAATAGTGCAGCTGTGATGTTACCCATACCCTCTCCATCTGGTCTGGACAATACCCTGGCAGAGAACGCACCTAGGGATGTATGGATCTGCCATGAGTGCAAAGCCACAAATACAAGAGCGAACTCTCCAGACCGCTGCCCTGCTTGCAAGGACCAGCACTTTCGATGTAATCTGTGCGAAGAAGTCACTACCAACCTGGAGCAAGCAGTCAACGAGCGCACGGAAGCATGGTCATTCGAATAGAAGACCAGCCTCGCATACTGCATGTTGGCCTTCGTTACAGACACCACCGTTCTTCAAGCTCTCACCGCCTCCCATAAGTGAAGCATACACAAGGCCGTGCTCATTCCCACAGGCTTTTGCCTTTCTGCCCTTCCGTTCCACATCACTTCGCTCTTTCCCCTTTTTTACTCGAACAGCCCAAGTCTATTCACGATACCCTCAGACCCGCCGAGTTTTACCCTTCTTTTCACACTTCTTTTCCACGGCACCCTATTCGTTATTCATAGACGGACGCCTCACGGCATTAGGAGGATATCCCAGAGCGGCCTAGTCTTTCGATCCGATTTTCCCGTGTTACCACGCCCCTTCACGGTACCCATTCACAACATCTCTTCACAATAACGCGGCACGATATTCCTTCACGACAACTCTTTACACTATCTATTCACGATACCCCCTCGCGACAACTCTCAACGACAATCCTGCACGATGTCTCTTCACGATACCCCTTCACGATACCAACATTTCATTCCAATTCTCCTACTCCCACCACCCAACTAAACCATCCATCCCCACCCTCCATCACACAAAAACCCGCTTCACACTTCCTAAATACTTTTATCAAGGCTAGCCTACCTCGCAAATGCATCTCTACCACAATCCAATCCACCACCTCCTACCATTCCACCGCACTATGATCCGTCGTCATACCGGCCGCAGTAGGAATCGCCAATTCTATAGTCTTCAAGAACCAGACATAATACTCCCCTTTAATTCTTTCGATCAGAGATAGATAGCGTTGAAATCCCGGCGAGATTTTGAACTTGATTTGTCGGGACTTGATCGATGTTGATGTTGTGATTGGGGAATTTGGAATCAATGGAGTTGCGTCGTCTGCTGGTCAAGGGAAGGAGACATTGGGGCAAGTAAGGAGTACCACTTTTCGAATGATGGAATCGATGCGTGGCTAGATGTTGGGTATCCATTCGTTGATCAATATATTGGCACATTTTATTCTACACGAAATTTGAATAGCAAGTCTATCGATATCCTGTTTCCCAGCGCCAATGCGGTGAGCCTTGGAATTATGTATCCAAGCACATTTAAGAGCGCCAGACCAGTACACCGCAACGAATTACACCAACTCTAGATTTTGCCCTGCCTCTCCGCCTCCACCTCATCTTCCCGCCGTCTGAGAAAACCCATCACTCTTTCAAAAGTCCAAACCGTGATTGCACTCGTCGGCGCCGCTTTGACGAGAGCCACTGTGAGACCTCTATACATCCCCCTCAACCCCTCTCTTCGCAGTATCATCCTGATAGTGCCGGCCACGCCTGTGTTGTACTCTGGAATATTCCTATGAACGTATTTCTCCCTACTCGGTCCCTGGACTTGTAACCTCTTCCTCACAGTATCCAACGGATACACGGCTGTCTTCGAAATTACACTTGCGAGGATCCCGGAGATACCGTCGGCTGTACCGAGGTAGTCCAGCGGGAGAGGTTGAGCATGGAGGATGGGTTTGAAGGTCTCGTAGAAGGTGAAGAAGAGACCCATGTATGGTACTATCTGAGCATTCGCTGCACCCAGGCCGCGGAAGAATCCTGCCGTTCCTTCATTATGGTGGATTTGTTTTATGCCGCCTAGGAGACTGTTGTATACCTTTGTTGTTCCCTGTGCCGCGAAGCGAGTACGGAGGAGATCGAGGGGATATGTTGCCGTCGTAGACACCGTGCCTGCGAATGCGCCTGATATAAAGCTGGTTGTATTGGGGCCTAGATCTACGCCGGAGGGGTGGGCGGAGAGGAATTGGGATGTGGTACGGTAGGTTAGGAATTGGAAGGCGCTATAGAAGAGGTAGAGCCCTTCTGCTGGTATGTTCCCTTTCCAGAGAGCGAAGATGCCTTCTTCTTTGAGGATCTGTTTTAGGGTTCCGGATATGCCTTTGTAGATTGGGGTTCCTGGGGGAGGACGGTTGAGGGGATCGCTGAGGGAGTGAATTTGGAGTTGGAGACGTATTTTTATTACGTCGAGGGGGGCTACGCAGAATCTGGGGATTATTTGTTAGATACATGTTTACTTGGATATGGAAGAGGCAATTGAGTGTATGCATACCTAGAGACGAGACCTGCTACGGCTCCAGCAGTGACAACCTGAAGTTGGGTGCCCTGATCCCTTGTCAGCTCCCAGGTGTCTACCAAAGTAACGGGACAGGTTGAACAAACCTCATCTTTCAACGACTCAACCCGCCCAGGCATCCAAATGGCAGTAGACTCTTGACCGACCAACCATGGGACGCCTAAACAGCTGATACCAGATGACGCGCCGCACTAAACAAGATGCCGTTTTGGGATACGAGTGCTCGGCAGTTGGTGGTTGGAGTTGCTTCTTTTTTCGGCTATTTTCAGGTTGAAAGGATGCGAGCTCGGGTCTTTCGTCTGGTGACCACCCCTCAGACTACTACGACGTCCCACCAGAGGTCATGATGTTCTCTGGCTCCGTCAACGCACAATGGCTGCGAGGGAATCACTGCTGCGAGCTTCTTTGGGTGGGACGAGACGAGTTTGGGGTACGGGCCTGAGGTTTGAAAGAGCTTGGAGTAGGAACTATCAGGTTTCGAGCATTAAGAGACATTTGGAAAATCAGTCTCCCGGCAACGGTATTGAAAATGGACTTGCGCCTCATCTTGTAGGATCTCCAAAGAGGAATGTCGCCTTTCAGGATATCACATCGAATTCTGTGAAACCCGCTTTTGGGAAGCAAATCACCATCGAGCTGGACGGTAGGCCGGCGACTTTCGACAGCATATTCTTGAGAGATTCTTGCAAATGCCCTCGATGTGTCAACCCGTCGTCAACTCAGAAGAACTTCGAGACGGCCGCCATTCCGGCTTCGATCGAAGGATCATGTCAGGTTACCACGGAATTGGAGGATCATGACTGTGTGCTGATCGACTGGAAGAACGATATCCCAGACTGGCCGGAAGGTCATCAAACCGCGCTTCCTTTGGACTTTCTGCGAGAATCACTTGAGAAGGACGGGAAGGTCAAGCCAGCTACACATGAGCTCTCTTCCCGTGTTCTCTGGGAGACCGAGACCATGTCTAAGGATATTGAGTTCGTCGATTACAATACCTACATGTCTGACGAGAAGGCACTGTACAAAGTCTTACAACTACTTTATACGCATGGTCTCGTCTTCCTCAAGAATGTTCCCGACACGACCTCCATGGACAGCGCATTGTCGGTAGCTGCCATTGCCGAACGAATCGGCCCTATCCGTCACACTTTCTACGGACGGACTTGGGACGTCCGTTCGATACCAGACGCGAAAAATGTAGCATACACACACGTCTTCCTCGGGCTGCACATGGACCTATGCTACATGGACCTAACGCCTCACCTTCAGTTCCTTCACAGTATGCGTGCCCGCGCACCCGGCGGCGAATCGATGTTCTCGGATTCCTTCCACGCCGCCGAAGTCATGCGCCGGGAGAGCCCGGATCTTTTCGAGGCACTGCGAACCTTCGGGGTCACGTACAATTACTTCAACGATGGTATGGCGTATCGACAGACCCGGCCCACCATCGAGCTCGTCGACCCGAACAACGCTTCTTCTGCAATCAAGCTTATCAACTGGTCGCCGCCTTTCCAAGGTCCTTTTGCACAAGATATTGGTAGCCAAGATGGGGGCAGGGCTTTGCGAACATATCATGCCGCCGCGCAACGATTTGCTGAGCTTGTCAATGATCCAGACAACATGTACGAGTATCGCATGAATGAGGGCGAATGCGTCATGTTTGATAACAGGCGAGTCCTGCACGCCAGACGAGCATTCGAGGCGGATAAGGGGGAGAGGTGGCTGAAAGGTGTGTACTTGGACCGGGATGTTTATGCTAGTAAGCTGGCTGTGTTGGAGGAGAAATTCAAGAGGACATAGAAAGCACAGTAGGGTCCCCAATTCCATGCCCTCCGACGATAATTATAGTCTTAGAGAAAACCACTGCTAATTAAGGATGGACATCCATAAAATGCAAGCACTCGCCAAGAAGAACATTTCTAGAAATTTACTGACAACGATCTCGAGTGAAGCTACTTCATAGCTAATGGAATCTTCGTTTGTCGGATACTTTGAGCGGCACTGAATTGTGGACACCATATGAAATAATGATCAGAATCAGAATCGGAATAGACATGAGACCGTTGCTGAATGAGAAATGAATGATATAATTGTTCTTTGAAGTATTAACTCGTAGTAATTCGCGTGACTGTCGCGTCGCGTAGTTTCATACCGATAGGGTCGAAAATCTGTTGATTCTTCACACTTCAGTTACATCAGCCTAGCACCACACATCACCCCGCCGCTTCTCCTACAGCATTGACAAATTGAAGCGTCGTGCTCTCCGGGGCGATTGTCAGTCAGTTTCAGCAGTGCATGAAGTACTTGGCTAATGTATATGGATAGGACGGTCAACCGTTACCGAACACGGTTCCCCTAATGTCCCCCGAAACGTTGAAGCACAACACTGTCGATACCGAGGATCTGAAGAGACTTGCTCGCGGTGCTAGCAGCCTCATTGACGGATCTCGCGCAGCTTCTTCCATGCCATCTCGAAGACTGGAGCCTAATCTACTCATTCCCTCAGCCCCAGCATTTTCACCTCCACCACAGCAAGGTTCTCCCACGGTCAAAGCCCTCGGACTCACATCAGAGGGAGCGGAGAGATCAAGCGACGAAGTAACGTGTGTTACTTGCAGGCAGCCCGATCAAAGAGCTCGCCACTGTGAGGCTACCGCAGACGCTGGCCCTACATCGTGGAAGATGGATATTAAGGTGCCAGACGTCGCGAAGCATTTCTGTCTAAAGTAAGGAAGCTCGGTTCTGTTTATACCTACCTGTTTGGTGCTGAGACTGATATTTGTAACAGCGAGTTGAGCGCCAATGCTTTTGTCACCTTGAAGGTCGGAAAGGACGCAGCTCCGTTTGTCGTCTTGAAATCCATCTTGTGCATACGCTCAGACTACTTCCGTGCCATGTTTGAAGGAGGATTTCAAGAAGAGCGCAGCCGTGCTACGAATCTTCCAGACATCAAACCAGAGTATTTTGCTCTCGTCCTCCAATGGTTCTATACAGGCAGCATACTCTTCTCGGACGGAACAGCATACATCGGCATCGATCGAGACGATAAAGCTATCAATGAAGCCGTCCAGATGTTCCTTTTCGCCGATCAATACGACACGCGAGCATTACGAGATGAGCTTTTCGGCACATTTGCAAGGTGGGCCCTATCAGAGAGCCACGTATCTGACGTAGTCATGACTGCTGCGGTGCCGATTGCTAAAGCACTCTCTGAGCTTCCAGCGGGTTCAGGTCTGTACAAATTCTGTTCGGACCTCCTCGTCCACAGCTGGGCACCGGACAATACAGATGAGACGACTGCAGTAGCTGAATATCTACCAGCCGACATAACGGGAAGGCTACTCTTGGCAGGGCGCAACTTGAGGGGGAACGTCAAAACAACAAAGGCACCTTACTACATGGGTATGTGCCAGTACCACGAGCATAGGACTGACGTGGAACGTGGAGAGTGCATGTTAGACTCCAATGACAAGCTGGCAAGAATGAGATCAGATGCAGAGGTTCAAGCAAGGATGTGTAGCTGATCTGAACGCTAGCATCAGCTCGTTCCGATTCTATGTGGGCTATATAACTGCAGCGTTGAAGCTTGCTGGATAGCTTCCTACCGGAGGGATACAATTTCAATATTCTTGTACTCATCGTTTTCATCGTGTTCCTCTTTGACGCACAAGCATGTAATCCCCCAGTACTATTGAAGTTCTGCCCTGTTATGGTAGAAGCCCGAGTAGAACCCAGCTCACGTGGGAATCAGAGAAGGTCGAAAGTATTTGTTGGCCGACAGATTTCCACTCTCCAGTCACAACGACTTACCTCAACACCTCATTGCACAACACAGCGCAATGTCAACATCGTCGCACTCCTCAACTGAGGCGCTGCGGCGACTCGCGTTGAGCATGGACGAAAGAGCAACACAAAGTGTAGGCAATCCACAACACTAGAGGAAGTAGATACCTGGCTTAAAAACAAGACTTTCTAGTCTAGCACATCACCTCAACGCTCTACACCCACGCCACAACGTGATTTCACCACCGTCGCATTGACGACTGGCTCTGAGCATAGACGTAGAAGCAACGCAAATCGTAGGTTATTCACAACACTGGATGAAGTACCTGGCTAACGGAAGGCAATAGTTTAGGCTGTACTGAATCAACCTGATATCTGCGATGGCGTCTCGATCGAACGAGCTTCAATCTCTCAACTCGCTCAGTCCATCGGCTCCGTCCTTCTCGCCTCTACCAATGACACCACCGCTCGAAATGTCCTCGCTCACTGATGCGTCCATGCCCGTTGTCGCTCGGCCATTTGTTCTCTCGTGAGTCTCACACAAGGCCGCAGGTAGTGCTCACTAACGTCGAGGTTAGAGAGCTCAAAGCTGAAGCGTTTGTCACCCTCACCGTCGGAGAAGCTCAGAAGCCTTTCATAGTGCTCAAGTCTGTATTATGCCTTCGCTCGGAATACTTTCGCGCAATGTTTGACGGAAACTTTGCGGAGAAAACCAGCCGCACGAGCAGCCTCCCTGATGTCGAGCCTTATATCTTCGGTCTAATATTGCAATGGTTCTACACTGGACGTGTTCTATTCTCTAGCAGCGCAGACTCCCTGCCATTCAGGCCCGAAGCGCAGATCGTCTTGGTCGAAGCCATCAAGATGTTCATTTTCGCTGATCAATACGAGACTCGGGCTTTGCGCCTTGCCGTCTTCGAAATAGTTACTCTTATCCTCGTTCGCCCATACGGTCTAATCAAGGCTGGCTGGAGAGCTGCCGCGAGAGCGTTGAATGATCTTCCACCAAGCTCAGGACTTCATCGCTTGATCGCTGATCTGTTTGTTTACTCTTGGAGACCAGGCCACGAAGAACAAGCTGATCAGCCGGTCAAACTTCTTCCCGAAGATGTAGTTGGGCGGATGTTCTGTGCGGACACAAGGGCCGTCGGAACACGACCCATGGATACAATCGCAGGACAATGGCCATGGAACCAAGATATGTGTCAGTACCAAGAGCACATGGATGACAAGGAGCGCGAGAATTGCGGTGATATACTGAGCGCAAAGACGAGAAAGCAAGAAGCTGAGTTGGAAATCATGAAGTCGATCAGTAGATGGAAGTACGAAGCCTTCATCTTAATCTGAGTTTGGTCCGGGGGATACAGACCAGTACTCTAAGAAGATGCCACCGAAGATGGGGTTGTACTTCAAAAGTTTGATGTACTTTTTTAATCATGACGAAGCCAAAGCTCCAGCCAAGCCCTCCAATCATCGCTAATTAACCTCGGCAATGACATCGGATGAATGACTTAATTATTACATTCTATCTATAGTTATAGGATATATAAACCTCGTATATTTATCTATCTAATGACATTAGGATCATCGTAATAACTCGGATAATAATCTTAAGTGAAGTAAACTAAGCTAGGAATAGATCGTTTAACGGATCGTTAACCGATCATTAATATAGCGGTAAGAGATAGCGTAAAAGTAACGTTAAGTAAGAATATAGAGTAAAAGATAGTAGTAAGTTTAAATATATATATTATATTAGTATTTTATACTCTCTAATTAGTTAATTTCGCCGCAATCTAGGGTCTAAGGCCCGTACGGATTAAGAACTTTAAACTATTTATCATAAATATAGCTAATAATTATACCTCTAGCCAGCTGCATTACTATTATCGCTTAAATTAATATACTAATAATCTCCTAAACTTTAGTTTATACCTTATATAGCTATTTACGCGCTTTTTTTTAATACCGGCAGGGCTATAGTAGTAGCGATACGAGAAAAAAGAGCTTGGAAAACTAGCCGTAATAGACTTGAAGCCGCTAACTACCTTAACTATTATATTCCTATAGTAACCTTATTACTATACCCTATATCTACTAATTAGAGGTAATAATCTATAGAGAATTATAAATAATTGGATTATAATTAGTATAATTAAATAGCTACTTAAATTTCAACAAAAACAGTTAAGAGATAAGGTAGTAGTAATTTTTTATATATATACTAAACTAGGAGAGAGACTGATTCCTTACTTAAATAGTTACTAATTATTTATTTAGTTATTTCTTACTACTATTTACTTATTACCCTCTTAATTATGCGGTATAACGCTAAGGATTATAGCCAATCCTCTAGTAATATTTAATCTTTTTTTCTAGTACGTTTACTCTCTAAAAGGCAGCCCAAATTACCTTCTAAATTCTAGGATTCTACTACCTAGGAGGAGCTCGAGCAAGCTAATACCTTTACGTATTTAAATATTAGTTTAAGCCCTTATAGTAAGTCCCCTATCCGCCCTAGGCGTGCTATAATAGACCCTATTAGTAGCTAAATAGGGGCTAGATCTCAACGCCGTAGTAAGAAGTAAAAACTATTCAAAAATGCCCCCCGTATAATAAACACGGCTTAACGCGTAAATATATCCCTCGCCTAGGACGTTAAGGCTATAGATACCTTATAATCAGACTTAGAATTTAATTCTAAGCCTAATATACCTAAGATTCCTAACGTGGATTACGTGGATCTTACCAATATTATAGATATAGATTCGGACGAAGATGGCTCCGATTTCGATCCTAAACTACTTAATAAGCCTTAGTTCGACATAGATAAAGAGCTTTTAGACGAAATAGACCCTTAAAACTATACTAAGAGCCCTTATCTAGGCGCTATTCGATCGATTAATACTATTAAAACCAACTACCCTCGTCCTTAACGTAGGTCCTTTAGTCTAGCCCTAGCTAGTAGCTCGGCTACTCGTAAAAAAGGATTACTACGTCGCCAAGAGACCGAATTCAGCCGTTAATTAAGGAAGTTTGGATTACTTATCCCGTATAGCTTCGAATACCGTAGCCCTTACTATTAGAGAGGCGGTACTAGAAGCCTAGTTTAGGGCTACGGGATCCTCGTATTTAAGATCAAGACGAATATTAAAATATAGATATATTTACTATACTATAACCACGCTAAAAAGGAGCCTAACGGTAATATTACTATTTTTCGAGCTATAGGGTATACTTATATTCGAGATTACTTACTTAAATACTACTATATTAACCGAGATAGCCGTCTTTAAAGCCCAAATATACTATAATTCAAGGAACGGCTTCGAAAACAGTAAGAGATTACTTATTAAATAGGGTAAAAGCCTATTACTAAGGCTAAGTTCAAATCTTTTATAGTAGATCTAAAGGTAAGTTTGTAGTTTAGTTATAAGTCCCCCTTATATTACGCTAATATATAAGCTAGGTTACGGATCGCCTTACTAGCGGCTAGATTACTAGTTAAAAACTGCTTGAATTACTATAAAGGCTTTACTCTCAAGCCGGCGATTACTTTACCGTATTACCAACTATAGTATAATCTTAGATTTATACCGAGTTTGATACCTAAATTGATATAAGTAGGGTTTCTAGCTATCTCCTCTTACCCCCCCCCTTTATTACCTCCGGGCTCGTTCATTAGCGCCGCAAACCCCTATTTTATACTATAAATACGTCTATACGCCGCCACTAAATAAACTAAGCCTTAAGCTAACTAGGAAATAGTAGGATTAGTAGCTTAAGATTAGTTACTTACT
The DNA here is from genome assembly GCA_003693225.1 of Venturia aucupariae. Classification (NCBI taxonomy): domain Eukaryota; kingdom Fungi; phylum Ascomycota; class Dothideomycetes; order Venturiales; family Venturiaceae; genus Venturia; species Venturia aucupariae. The sequence goes on from QWZN01000120.1 coordinate 61,561, forward strand.
ATTTACCTTCCCGGCCATCTTTCCTTTCCTATTTATAATTATAATTCAACGATGCTAAGAGCTGCGCACGGCTTTAAATTTGCCCTATTTTTACCACTTTCCTAGCATATACAATCCGCTAATATAATTAATATAGAAAATCAAAGAAAGTATAGGGAGAGCAAGATCTGGTATAAATATCTCTTTTAATTATACTAGCCGTGATAACTACTATATTCTTATAGTTGTTACTTATTATACCGATTACGCTAGCGAACTTTATATAGTTCCTCTTACTATAAGGCTAATTAACGGCAAAGGTAGTAAGGCTACTATACTAGCCCTTAGAGATATCTTTTTACGATATAGTATCCTTTCAAACCTTAGTCTCTTTATAGCTGATAGTGAAAAGACTAATAATATTACCCTCCGTATTATTAGCGAGGAATTAGGCTTTTCAGCCGCTAAAAAAAGAGTCTCCTACTATAGCTATCGTATTACAAACGTTGTAAAGGCTAGCCTTAAAGGCGTTAGTATTAAAAGGCTTACTAGTATTATTACTACAGCCTCAAATAGTACTATTAATACCGCGCTTATTAGTAAATATAGCGTTTGGGTTAAGACTATTATATTTATAGTCGAAATACGCAAATCTCCTAAAGTAAAAGCCGAATACCTCTCTACCCTACGCCAATGCAATGCCCTCGGCGAGGATATAGATAACTAGGACCTTATATAGCTCTCTTTTTTAGAGAAACTCGTCCTTTTTAGTAGTATTCGGTAGAACTATATATTCAACTATCTCTCTCGTATTCGAAAGCATATTGACGTGGTTTTACTATAGTAGATTTGTAAGGATATACTAGACTATTTACGCTTTAATAGAGAAGATTAGGACTATATTGAAGCCCTTCTTAAGCTATATAAACCCCTTCTAGAGATAACAAAGCTTACTAAAGGTAACTCTACCGATAGTATAAAGGGGGCTCTCTAGGAGACTTATATAACTATCGAGTTTTTACTATAGGAGTTTAACCGCCTCGAAGCTAAATTTAAGCCGTAATTACGCTTTAAAGGTATTATTAACTTAGTTATTATATACCGCGAGAAGCTTAAGGAGTTTAAGGGCGATTTAGATTTATATATTAGCTACTTTAGGTTAGTTATTCTCTACCCTAGGTTAAAGATAAGGTTCTTTAATAGGGTTTATATAACCCCGTCTACTACGCGGTAGCTTTCTAGCCGCAAACGCTAGTTTAATAGCTATTAGTTACGCTATCGTAGCGTTGAGGCGGCTTAGTAGCTATAGTTATATAACTTATTTATCGAACCTACTTAATCCTCGCCCGCTTCAAGTAACTTAGGACTACTTAACTTATTACCGCCTCAAGTATCGCTTTACTAGCAATTTCTTCGATCTTCGTCTCTAATTACGAGCGATTATAGTAGTAGCCCTAGATTATCTACTACTAGAGACGCCTTATATAGCGAAATAATACGTTACTTGGCTATACTAGTAGAAGGTCCTTATTATAACCCTTTAGCGTAGTAGAATATAAGATAGACCGACTTTCCTATACTATCTAGGCTTACCTATAACTATCTTTTATACCCTGCTATAAGTAGTAAGGTAGAGAGACTATTTAGCCGAATTAATCTACTTCTTAGAGACGATCGTAGGTCTTTGGGACCTAACTTAGTAGAGAGTAAGGTTCTACTATATAAGTAGTAGCTATATAGTTATATTCGTATTAACAAATAGTCTCCTTTCTAGGTTTTAAGTTGAACTTAGTAAGTTAACTTTTTATACTTTTTAGCTAGCTTGTATTCTAATATAACTAGATTTTCTACCCTTATTACCAGCTATATATATATTTAATTTATAAGTGGATTACATGAATCGATTCGTAGGGGTTTATTTAGTCTCTTTCTATATTATTAGTTATCTATCTTATATTATTGCTGTTATAATATAGTAGTAGAATATTATACTATAGTTTTAGTAAGTAGACTAAAGTACGTTTTGATTTTCTAAGGGGTTTAGGTCTATACGCTAGTAAATATATCTTATTATCTTATTTATACTTTTAATTTTTAATTAATCTTTTCAATTTTTTTGGCATCCTTCTTGCTATTATCTATTATATATTATTACTTATTCTTATATACTTTACTCACGTTAGGATAGTAATATTATAGTAGACCTTATAGGCTTATATATAGCGTCTTCCTTCCGCCTTGGCGTAGAGAAGTAATTACTTATAACTTTTTATATACTAAATAGATTTACAAGCCGTTTATACGAGTAAATCTAGCGCGATTACGCGTATCTTTTACAATAAATTTTATCCTTATTAGGCTAGCGTGTGAAATATCTATAGGGGGGTAGGTTTCGCTATAACTACGTAAAATAGATAATATAGCTCGTACGCGACGTTAAGAATACTATAATAGCTTAAATAATAGCTTAAATAATAGCTTAAAAATAGCGAGATTCTAGCTTATTACCCTCCTTAACTAAGGAGTGAATGCCAAGCCGGCCTTATACGTAACTAAAATTAGTAGCGTAGTACCTTAGCTACTTACTATAATCGATAGTATTACGATAACATCCCTCGATAAAGCTTAAAAAGGCTATTTATTAGTAGATAAAGTTACTTATTAGGCTTCATTCTATTACTAATCATAGGATTTTTCGATGACTGGAGGGCTTGGCTCTAGCACTTCTTCTAATTCAGTAATAACTTCAAATGCATAAACCAACCGGCGTCCAGGTATTATTAGTATTTACTCATGCTTATAGCCACTAGGATAGATTGACCCGGTTTGTAGTAGCCTATTTGTCTGTGCTATCGTCATCGTCGGTATCGTCCGCATCGCTGCTATCGACCTCGTCATCTCCATCGACCTCGTCCTCTCCATCCTCTTCGCCATCTCCACCCCCATCATCCTCATCCTCGTCTCCCTACTCACCCAACACCGATAAACTCCCCTCCACCAATCTCAGCCACTTCCCCTCCACCTTCTTCACTTCCCTCCCCTCCCCTAGCCACCCCCACTTCTCAAACGTAAACTCCCCACCAAGCCTAAGAATCTCCATCGCCCTACGAAACCGCAGCGCTTCATCCGCGCTAACCCATAACCCATAACCCATATATAACCCACCGCATCCAAATCCCCATCCGCAGAATCTTGTTTTCGGTAATACGTAACAGTACGGATACGTGTTCTACCCTATTTGGACCACCAGATAGGCGGCGTGACATCAGTGAGGGTGTTTATGTATCCCATCGCACACACCCACCCAGCGTTCTCGTCGGAGGTAATAGTTTCTGTCCTTTTTTTTTCAATTTGGCATTGTAGAGGTAAGTAATCATAGCCAATTAGTAAGTATATATATAACCCCCCCTTCCTTCCTTCTTCATGAATAACCAAACAAAAACAATCCAGAAAGTACGAAAAGATGAAAAAAATCAAGCGCAGTACCAGGATCGAACCACTAGCCCATCCGTCTAGCCCTGATCTGATTCATTCAACTTCTAGGTAGGGGTACTCGACCACCAGAACTGCTTGGAGGAATGCTATGACTTAAGTAGTATATAACCCCTTCTTAATAGATAAATAATCCTGAGATAACGAAAAGATGAAAAAAAATCAAGCGCAGTTCCAGGATCGAACCACTAGCCCATCCGTCTAGCCCTGATCTGATTCATTCAACTTCTAGGTAGAGGTACCCGACCACCAGAACTGCTTGGAGGATGCTATGACTTGAGTGGTATATACCCCCTCCTTCTTCATGGATAAATAATCTTGGGACAACGGGAATCGGATAATGAATAATGTACAAGTAGAGAGAAGGAAAACTACGAAGGAAAAGGGGAAACCTAGCTATCAGAAAAGGAAGTTCTATACCTTTTAGGAAGGGAAGCTCTATACCTTTTAGGAAGGGAAGCTCTATACCTTTTAGGAAGGGAAGCTCTATACCTTTTAGGTAGGGGTTATAAGAATCGTCATTGAAGAACAAGTTTTTTTTGTAGGATAGAGGGTGAGTCGGGGCCGGGTAGGAAGAGAAAGGGTTCTGGAAAGGAAACAGGTAGGTAGGTAATGAAATGAATATAATCTTACCTTCACTCTTACCTTCACTCCATTATTCCCACCCATCCATTCCAAAGAAAGGAATCAAAACATGTTCTATCCTAGAAAAAAAAAAAGGACATCACAAAACACCCTCCAGGGTATCTAACAGCCTCAAAAACAACCAGAAGAACCCCAGCATCAACCAAATGCACTCCTACAAAGCAAAAAGCCCACCGTCTACCATCCCAACGACAACCACCCATCTTTCCATCATGAATCATCTACCCCTGCTCCATCCCCCCAATATCATACCAATAATTCTCATCAACCCCCTCACGACTCGGCATAACAACCTCCCTCCCCACCCCAACATCCCCCTCATCAAACCTAACATTCAACAACCGAATCTTCAATCCATACCCACCAATCAGATTAACGAGTTTATTCGTATCCGCCGTGATCGGCTGCTGATTCAAAAGCATCAGCAATCCATCCAGCCACTCCGAGGCTAGCGTATGGGTAGGTGGTAAGAGTTGGAGGAGGACTTGTTCTTTTTCTTCGCCTGTCGGGTTGGTTATGCGGGGTAGGTATCCGTGAATCGTTATTTTTGTCGAGCCGGGGGAGACGGGTGGTTTTACTGGGGGTGCTGATTTGGAGGTGTTTTTTAGGGTGGTGGTTGAGGAGGATGTGGAGGGCGGGGAGGCGGAGACGTTGCTGACGACTGAGGAGACGACGGAGAGGTCGACTATAGTTTAAATTAGTATAAACTATGGTAGGGAAGGATTTGGATTGCGACTTACTCTTCTCTGGCAAGTCATCTAGACCTGGATCGGTCTCTTTCATGGTCTCGAAATCGGTATAGTGTAGGTATCGTCTGTTATGTGATAGCCTGACGAAGCGCCAATTGGATGGTAGACTGCGATTGATTGTCTGCTTGGTGACGGGTCCGGAATCTGCATAGCTGACGGTATGAGGAAACCAGGCCCCAGCTAGGAGGCAGCGAATACGCTGTTCTTTGACAAATTGTAAAGCTTCGTGGTTGAGTTCATCCCGGACTTGCCTGTAACAGGTACGTTAGTAAGTCCCATTGAAGAAGCAATGGCTCAATATACCGTAGGTGATGCCCCCAAGCATCTTCATATGCTAATTCCAACAGCTCCATTTGTAGCTCCCTTAATTTGTGATAGTCAAAGTCCTGGAGTTCGACTTCAGCTTCTGAGATATCCCTCGTCCTCGGTGCCTGCCCAACAACTTGCTCGACCAAGATCCTGACCAACTCAGCGACTTTGTCAAAATCTTCCACCTCGGCTCCCGTTGCTTTCCACAGCCGCAAGAATGCATTGAGACCAGCAGTGTGTAGTCGTGACCAGTGTAGTAGGAGTGGTTTAAACGCCTTCTCAAAATTGTTCCGACTCTCCATAATCGCATACCTCTGCGCATCATCCGCCTCTCCACTTTCAATATCAAAGTGCTCATATAGAACCAATGTAACAGCCAAACTTGCCCTCGCAATCGGTACCCTCAGATCCTGAAGTTTCGTACTCTGCTCCAACACCAGTTTCCGAAACTGATCCTCATTCTTCATGACATAATCCGTCAAATCCATCATACCCAAAAATCCAGTATCGTCAAACTCGCTGCCGGGGGATTCAGTCTCAAACCCAACCCTCCGCCACCGCTCTGTATCCTTATGCCGCCGACTCCCCATATTCCGCATACCTTCCTCTTGATAGCTCGCCGCACTGATACTCCTCAACGCCCTCTTATGATCGCTCTTGTCCAACTCCACCTTCACCTCCCTCCATTTCCTCAACATAACCTTCGTCAAGCTCTGGAACTCGAACAAAGGCGGCGCAAGATCTTGTATCGCATTCCCCTGCATCAAAAAGTATACCGCCTTAATGACCCCCAGATCCTGCAGCTTCTTGATGAATTTGGGCCACTCGGTATCCTCATCATTCGTAACCGCATCCCTAATCAACGAATTGATCAGATGCAACGCATTGGCGCACAGCAAATGCTCCGCCGAACTCAACATATTCACCAGCATCTCCAAAAACTGGGGATAAACCCCGACAGCCGGTTTGAGGGCATTGAACCCAAAGTTGCCCGGTTCGTCGGAATCGAGCGAGAGTTGCGGGTGCGAAACGATGGCTACGAGGACGGAGACGGCGCTGCGGAGGATATTGACGAGCGGTTGGGTAACTACGAGTTGGACGGCCTGTAGGACAGAGACAATTAGTCCCCCACGTTAGTTTTCTGTGTGTAGCCATGTAGATAGCTCAAGGTGACGAAGGGGGATGGGGGGGAAACAAAAAAAGGTCATGGTCGCACCCGTTCGATCAGATCTCCAGACACGTATTCCCAACCCTTGTCCAACTCCAGCAATCGCGAGAAAGACGTGAGGGCGTAGGCCAATGTATTTCCATGCGCGGTGAGGGCAAGGTAGGCGAGCTTCGGGAGGCCTTCTTCGAGGAGGAAAATGTCTGCGAAGGAGGGATCTCCAATGGCCGACTGCAGCTTGAAGACGGCCATCTTGCGCACCGAGTCCTCCTCGCTGCCAAGTCGCTGCACCAGGTCGGGCACGTTGATGTCGCCCATGGTGAGTGGTTGTCGCGACGGAGATTTGGCTGCGTGCACGTTGTGTTTGGATGTTGTCCTTCACTCAGTACGGGCGGATTCCGACGGAATGGGTCAACGTTGAACGTAGTAATGCATGGAGCCCAAAGAGGAAATACAACGTCTGTGCCTCGAGATAGTCAGGGGTTGGGCGACAGAGTATCTAGTACCAGTAGCTCACTTTTCACACTGGGACGATCAGCGGGGAGACACGATGGTGGTGATGGAAATGTTGATATCAGAGAACATCAATCGTGCGCATTTTGTGTAACCGAAAGCACCGAATCCTGGTCTATTAACACACTGGGTCATTGCCTCGTGGGATGAGGCTCCAAGGTGCCTGTTATATCGTGTCCATCCATCCATCCAAAATGCTCAGGGTTGTAGCTCAGTCGCTGAAAATCAAAGACTCCGCCCGCCAAATGCCATTGTCGTGCCCGCCCGAGCCATGCGCATGTACAATCCAACCCATGCACCAATCCAATATCAAACAAGAAGTCCCTAGTCCATCCCAGGACAGAGTGAGCACACTCAACTCGCACGAAAATCAAAAATACCGCATGCGGCGGACCCCAACCCTCCTAAAATGGTAAAAGTGCATTTCGAACCGTCGCAATCATGGTCTCCAGCCCACGTTCCATATCACGTGAGCTATGTCTTTTGCTGTGTTGACCGTGTCAACTACTTTTCCAAAAAGCCCGGAGTTTGGAGCTTCGTCTCCTTCTTCATAAGGCATTAACATACCACTGGCTGTTCTTCGCATCCCACCAAGACCTTCAGGGTGCGAATCGTCATCTTCTTCTCTGTCGCCTTGTCGAACGGCAAACGCGCTCGATGGCTCCCACGACAGGTCGCTCTCGTCGTCGTCGTCTTCGAGCAGGAAATTTCGAGACGGGTGTGCAGGTCTCAGTGTCTCTTGCGATGGCGAAGGTGAAATATTACTTCGTCTCCAGAAACTAGGTCCTACCGAATGTGACGGCAGTTCGGGGACATCCGGAGAATCGGTGCGATATTTAAGTGTGGTGGGCTCCAGATTGACGATCAATGTCTTCTCTGACAGATCTGTCTTGGAGTTGCTCCGCGATATCGGCTTCTTACGGTTGGTCTTGGAGCTCATCATAAGGACTCCATCATCCGAGTCGTCGGAGTCGAAATCGTTGTTTTGGTAGGACCTTGGCTCATCATCATCATCGTTTCCTTTACCATCTATGGCGATGCATTGCTCGACCTTGTCTGCAAACCGAATGTGTCGCTTTTCTCCCTGGTCAGGTGTGTGTAGGCCAGAGGTTGTGCTAGATGAGAAAGTGTCAACCGTGTCTCTGCTGATGGTTTGCGATGGATAAGCAGAGGTGACGAAATCAGATGCTGCACGACCGAATATTGGTCTGTCATCGCGTAGCCGAGGTCTTGATAAATCTCGCTCTGCTTGCACGGCTGCAGCGGCTTGCTTTACCAGCGAGGATGCTGATATCGATTTTTGCAGCATAACCTCAGACATACTTCTTTTCTTGAGTATCGGCTTCTTCTTCACTTCATCAATGTCTTGCTGGCCAAGATTGACATGGGAATTTGTTCGCGAGAGATGGCTCGGAGGCGAGTATGCTGGCTGTGAAACAGTGTAACTTGTTGCAGTCTGCAGTGGGCCGTAGAGCCAAGTCACATCGCAGTCTTTCAGCCTGTGAAACGTTAGTGATAGGGCCACAACACGCATGCACGCTGCCGAAGCTGTGCGACATTGGATGGCAGAACTTACCAATTCAGTGAATCTGGCGGTATCGTCCGCAGCTTGTTCTTCTGCTTGGCCCAGGTCCGCCATGACGCATTTTCGAGCCGAGATCGCTCACCATAGAGTCTGCGTTTGGACACAATATGGCGCCACGAAGACCAAATGTCTTCTTCTCTCCATTCGTGCGAAAGGTAATCGACATGCCGTGATGGATGTTGTTTTATGGCGGTGTCGTCCTCGGCTACGAGATGCGTATCCGGAGTGTGCGTCAGGGTCGATTCGGTGGTCGGTGAGGGGACGGTGTAGGAGTTGTCTGTACGCGGGCTTGGTGGCTCATCGTCCTCGTAAGGGTTCATATATCCACCGCCATTGTATGTAAGGAAGTTGATGTCTTCGGGCAAGTCATAGCTCGTGTCCAAGGTCAGACTACTGGCAACTGTTGATGCGAAGGAGGGGTTTGTGAGATCGATTTGGGAAGTTCTTGAGGAGGACGAGGAGGAATTGGAAGACGATCCGGAGTAAGACTCTGCAGACGCTGTCGGTGCGACGTATTTGGAGGACTTCCGTGGAGAGTATGGAGGGTTGCCAATGAACAGTGAGGTTTGCGAGGAAGGCGATCGCCGTAAGCTGGAGGAGGTGTAGTATGGCTGGCCGTCGGCAATCTGCACTGGAAGGACCTCTGCCATTGTGGAAGAAGGAAGGACGCGAGGGTTTGAAGCGCTGTGACGGCTCTGGCAGAAACGTTTCTTCCAAACTCCTCCCCTATATTCCACCGAGTATATAAGTCGTGGATAGCGACATGCACCTGGTTTCCAATTGCTATCGGCGAGATAGCGGACGATTAAACACCTGCCAGACAAAGGAGGAGGGGACGGGGACGGGAAGGCGTTGAAGATAATATGGCAGCAGGTGGAGCTGGAGCTGGAGCAGTGTTGTGGAGGGTGAGAAAGGTTGGTATGGCAAAGTCAATTCAATGCGATTCTGGGTGGTGGGTCCGGGGAGCAGAATCTGTAGATGCGTGTGTTGAGGCGTTGTGTGGGGCTAGATGCTGGTGGCGATGGTGAGTGAGCAGCACGAGAAGGACCGAGTGGCACACGATACGAGGGCTTCGTTGGGACGGGGAGGGAGGGCAGAGTGGTGTCTTGCTGTCCGTCGAGATTGGAGTTGTATACAGTGATGGGGCAGGTCGGGGAGATATTCAGTGGAGATATTCAGTGTGGTGAAGGGGAGGGAGAGGCCTGGCTTTGCTGGTCATGCGGCGGAGGTCGAAGCGGGCCTTTTGGACTTTGAAGCACGCAGCAAATCTAGATGATGGACTGGCAGCTGTGGGGGAAACGTCCTTGGTGTCTGAGCGTTCGACCACTATTATTAAACGAGCATATGCCTGGCAACGGGACGGGATTCTTTTGGAACAATGAACCAGACTGGCCCTCGAAATCCCCTCTCCATCTCAGCAAGCGCGGCATTCCGGTATCCATATCCATGAATGTCATCTGCGACCTGAAGGGTGCGGGTATCATACTCTATTTCGGATCGACTTTGCGCTTCCGCGTGCAGATGGCGGCCATGGATCGCTAGATTGTTCGCGTACCACGCACGACTCGACTGCCGTGTGCGGCCTGCCAGTGCCAGTGGCCATGCAAATGCAGATGCAACTGCAAATGCAACTGCAAATACAAACAGACTCTCGCTCGCCCGCTACGAACCACGTCCTCTGTCAGTCCCCCCAGCCTGTCCGCAATGTTATTGGGTTGGTCGACGCGGAATGCAGTCGAGAGGTTGCTGTTCCCAGCAGTGCGTGCACAGTACCCAGCATGGACGCGGCGATGCTACTGGTCCAAAGTCTCCTTTGCTCCCTACCAGTACCAACCAGTATCCGCCGGCCGTCGATAAGGCGAGGAGGGCCATAGAATAAACCTGGCAGGTTGAGGAGTCTCCCTACACTTACAGCCACGGCCATCGGATCTGCAAATTGAGCCAGGTCCGATGGAGCGGGGCGAGTCATGTCCTTTACCTGCGCACTTGCGCACTTGCGAGATAACTAGCAATAGGTAGGAGGAGGAGGGGGAGGTACCTCCTGGGGACGGGAAAGGAGTAGTAGTAGTAGTAAGCAGTAGTTGAACAATGGTGCAGCATCTTCAATCGGCATGGAACTTCACTAGCCATCAAAGGAAATACCTCGTTCCTTCCGCACCTGGGCAGACAGCGTAGTTAATATTGCACCTCAATTTCACCATCCGCCTTGAAGTATGGCGAGCGGTCAACGACGTCCCTATCGAGACTAAACCAAGCTCGACAAGGGACTCGTCCCAGGTTCCAGTTCCGTCATATCGCCATTTCTGGCAGCGTCTGGGGGAGCTACCTAGGTACCTACAGTCAGTTGACCAATAGTCCAGCGGTGCTCGTTATCACACAATCTCCAGTGCATTCAAGCTTCCAATAATCACCTTACTCCTACGACCGGGTCTTTCTTTACTTTGGCTCAGACAAAGACTCTGCTCTGCACTGCTGAGTCTGCTCTGTTCAGCTTTTGTGGGTTGGCGGGGTTTGCATGTCTGTCTGCAAGTCCCGCTGCCCGCATCAGCTTGCAGCCGTTTGTCATACAAGCCAGTTGCACTCTCGCTCTCTTTCTTTCTTTCTCTCTCTCTCGCTCTCTGCCGTGTCGAATCAAATCTTTGGAACTCCTGTTCTGGGTTGGGGCCCGTATTAGACCGGATCCCAACGGCACCAAGGTCTTTTCATCGAGATTGTTGATAAGAGGGCGAACCTACTCCTCTCTCCCATAACTAGACTCCATCTAATCAGACCGTGTTCTTTGGCAGTACACAGTGCGACTGCGGCTGTCAAACACCATGTCGTCTCCATGCCGTTCCATTGGGCAAGCCACTAGAAATCCTCGATCTCCAGGCTTCCTCCATGGGGTCCTTGCGAGCTGCGCATCTGCTGTGCGTTAGTGAGGGGCCAAGACTCGAAGGTTGGTGAAATATCAGCATGCTCTTTCCATCATGGACATTCGCATGAACGTGCATCCAGCTGCAATCAGAACTGTGGGTGTGGGTGTGGGGGTCATCGTTGACAGAAATGGAGATGGCTGTGGAGGAAAATCCCCCACGCTGCGTCTCCTCAAACGCTAAAACCACGAGTTCCCAGCCTGTTGCTGCTCCAACCTGCAAATGCTAATGCAAATGCGAGTGCAAGCCTCACAGCCGTTTCCACCACGCCCCGTTCTAGGACCAATTCATGTCGCGGTAACATCATCAGCCGCCCATTGATACGGTCCAATTCAAATCAATTACTCTGGGGTACATAAAGTATCCCCCAAACAATCCGCTTCCCCATTGCTATGCCCTCCCCACAATCAAGACGGATCAGAAGTAACCTTTCTGCGTATTATTATTGTGGCGTATGCATAGTACGAACATACGAAACCACGAAGTTCTGAATGCGGCGCGCCGATCCCAACGAGTCTCCGCGTTCCAGAATCTTTGTCAGCTCCTCCGAAAAATTCCGGGGCCAGAGCTCGCACTTCCAGTCCTCTCCTACCTTCTCCGCGCTTGCACCTACATACAGTACAAAGTCGCTGGAAAGGTAAGGATCGCGCTTCTTCCGAATGATTATCGTTTCTCGACGAAGCGATCGTTCCATCGAAGCATTGTCTCAGGCAAAACCGTGCGTATTGCAGATACCATGGACGACCCGCATACAATCGCCAATCCTCCTCCCGTCGGGAAAGGTCAAGCGGAAAGAGCTTGCAGGTCGCATCTCACAGCGGGATATCCTCCCTCAGCATTCACTCGCCTTGTCCAAACCCTCCACTTCACAGTATCCACCTTGTATCCACATGAAGGCAACATCACAATATCCCAGGCGGGATCGTGCCGCTCCGGTGCTGTACTACTGTGGTATGGACACGCGAATACAATCCCAGTACATACCAGCTAAACCTCCGAGCCATCTAGCACTTATTACTTGCAACTCCCCTTGTATTCTTGAACAGGTATACATTTCATTCCGCCAACCACACAGCCAATGTTGGACACCCTCGTCGGATCAACATGGCAAAATACCGACATACTGATAACCTATCGCTCCACAAAATGTTCAAGCGCTTATGTCGAGCATGAAACTCTCCACTGTTGATCAGCACAGGTATGCAATCTCTCCGTTCGCGAGAGCCTGGTCCACTCTACCACAGTACCACAGTACAAACCCCAAACATCTCCACCTCTTGTATCCGAGCTACATTCTTCCAAGGATCTTGAGATGGCTTCGCGGGATTGCCATTCAGAGGAAGCCTATTATCCTTCACAATTCTTCAAACTTCGACTTCGGCATGCATGAAACGAGAGGACTGACACCGACTAGAATTGCGTCAGTTATGGATTATCGACGCCATCCACCGGAACTGGATCCTCACGACATGTGCAGATAAAGTCAAGCCGCTGCCTCCTCGGAACGCCACACATCCTCACACGTCTGCTCCATAACCGCCAACAATATCCACATTTGTCTAGAATCATGAAGCTCGAACTCTGCGGATTGGTCCTCATCATCTGAATCGTCAAAAACAACCCTCGAGGATCCTGATTACGCGCATGTCTAGTCCTGTACATTCTCCATTGAAATTCCTCGATTGCTTCCCGCGGGGCAACGGCCGCACATCCGAAGGCTTTGACTCGACGTCGCTTGGGTTACCTATTCCTCTGTCGGGGTATCTCCTCCGATAAGTAGCTCAAAACAAGAACGTGACGTGAAGTTGATATGATCGTCAATGTTTTATTGCCACAGCTGCGAGTGGCAGCGTGTTCAGCCTCGTGATATAACGTCTGACAAGGCTGCACCTGCGCCTGCGCTAGTTTTATCCATCGTTTTTTTTTTCCTGTTTCGAAACCACAGAACCATTGACATTTTTCAATGTTGGAATCCATGGAACTGGTGTCTCGTGATTGGGCTTGCGTGATTTGTTAATGCGGGGTAATAAGAGGAATCCACTCGAACCGTTTCTAAAACGTTGTTATTACACTTTGTGGGTTAGATTTTATTACTCGTTCAGTTTCAACCGTACTTTTCTCAGTGGTTAGGCTTCATCTTTACCCTTAGTAAGCGCGTAGTATATATTATTTCAAGATACGTAGAGTTATAAATACGAAGTCTTCCAATCCATTTCTAGTTATTCACTTTTTAAAAATTTGTAACAGGAAGTTATAGTGAAATATAATATTCTTCTAGTAGTTAGAAGTTGCTAGAAATCTACGATTCTAAACTATATATTTCTTCACTACTAATCTCTTAACTCTTTAATAGGTTTTTCTACTATTATTATTTACTATTACGAGTACTATACTAGTCGAGTCTAAGGTACCTATATATTCTATAGTAGTAAACTTAAAGAATAGACTACCTATACCTCCGTCGTATCTACTCGCAACTTTTTTCGAAATTAGTAGCGTGTAAACCAAGTGTAATAGTATAGAAGCCGAGAGGAATATTGTTTTTGTTTTTGGAGTACTTGGGAGCGGAGGAAGGTGATAAGAGTTGAGGAGGCGGTAAGGGATTATTAGTATAGGAGTTGATTTATACGTATTTTAGACTGGAGATATTAGCGTCTCTAATTATTTAGTAGGTTTTTGAGTTTGTTAGTGTGATTTTGATTTACGTAGGAAGGAAGGAATAGATAAGAGGTTTAGGTATTAAAAGAGGAGGATAAGAGGGAAGAGAATTAGGTTTGGTAGATTATTTGGGGGGGATAGTTGGATAGTAGTAGATAGAGGGAGGGAGGGAGTCTCTAGGGATTAAAGCTATTGAGTATATATACGAAACTCTAGGGTATATATTATAAACTAAGAGCCTGGATCCTATCCTCGCGTAGTACAATACATTGAGAGATTGGGATATCGCCATCGTCGGGATGTATCTTAGTAGTTCAGCCTCGTTTATACTCTTCTATCTTCGAGGATTTAGTTAGCTAAGTACCCCAATATTCGCCAGCTACGACGAGAGGCGAAGAATACTCGAGATAGATCTTAGACTATCGAGAGGTAAGTATTACGATGTACTAGAAGCCCAAAGTCTGGTTATTGGGAAAGAAATTGGCTGAAGTAAATATCCTTATTAATCTACAAATCGCCACATCTCCTTATTAATTTGCAGTCACCGAATCCTGCATTGGGGTAATTGTTCTTACCATTGTGGTGTCTCGTCGGTACAGATAATGTGTACATGGCTTTGTCCGCAGCCTCTCAAGTGTGTGTACGCAATGGCGATGGACGATGTCTAAGGCATCGGAATATGCCTCACTCTATATACCAACGGGTTTCTTTGGTAGTCGCAACATGGATACAAGCCACGACAAGTCGGCAGCGTCGTTGTCCTGGAATGGTGGACTGTCGGATCCAACATCTTTTTCTCGCAACCTGGAAACATCCCTTCTCTCGCAGACTGATAGCATACTCTGCGTCAAGCCTTGGAGCAATGATGTTGACTTGGACCGCCATTATCATCGCCAATGTGTGGGTATGGTTTGCGGGTTGCATTTCGGTCAAAGACCCAAAAGACGGTCGTGACGTGAAGACATACTTTTTCATGAATACGATTAGCGTGTACAACAGTAACTAGCAGATACTGTTTCGAGCGTCGATAATTGTCGGGTGTATCATTGGAGCTTTCTTCGCCTCCAAGGGCCTGGTTTGGAATCCTTTGGAACGCGATGCATGCGTCGAACGAGGACTATGAATAGTCTGAGAAGGGAAGTATAAGAGCTACGGCTCTGACAGCCTGTCTTCAATTTGCGATGGGCATCGTTACGATTGTCGAAATGGGAATGATGATGCGTGTGAACGATGTTCAAGTGGGTGAGAGCCGTGAGATGTTCAGGTCAAGTGGGCGGCTGATTTCTTTTACGATCGGTATCTTCCTTTTCGCGGCCATGCTTGGAGCAGGCTTAAAGAACTTTATCACCGGCGTTTCGTATCTGCCGTATCGGACTCTGTAATGGCACTCAGAAGCGTGGTTACGTCCTATATTGGACTGTCGATTTGGGAGGCTGTTCGACAAGGTTCGGGTGAGAATCCGAGAGAAAGCAATGTCAGGCGTCATTCAATGGTTCTCCAGGTGGCAGAATGACGACTTGAATACATGGCTTGGAAAGGAAGGGGCGAACAGTTGTGGTTTCGTCTGAGGAGGAAATGAATTGACGGGGGCAAAATACCTAGCGAGGATGGTGACGAACCCCGAGCGGGAATGAGGACAGCAACCCGCGACAGATATAGATGGAAGCATACATACTTGACCAGAGAAGCACAATTCAATAAATCCGATGTCCTCTCGAATGTTTCGTTTGTAGAATAAGTTCGTGACAATGCAAGGTCTGTAAAAACGACAACATAAGAATTTGGCAGTGAATTCCACTCTCAAGGTTGCGATGTGTAAACCTCCAGAAACGCTCATTTCCATTTGCGGACAGCGTTCGTGTTCGCCTGAGAGTGAGGACGAAACATAGCTGATGGAAACGTCGATGAAGCTGAGGGTTCTATAGTAATTGTTAGTATCGTCGGTGGACAAAATGGAGAGAAGTCAATAATACGCTCACCACTATAATATCAGTTATCTCAAATTTCACCGGTACGTGAGTCCTGATATACCTACCTTACCAGGACATGTCAATCCTTCAAACGAAAATGTGTAAGACCAATGTGATACACGATCCAGCATGGAAAAGGGCTACCGTGTTAGGTAGCTACAACATTCTTTATAGTATATATACCAAAACAACAAAACCAACATTGTGTAGATAAATTATAAATCAAGTACCTCATAAATCCAACAAAACGTAAATAAAAAGATGACTTCACGGACACCCAACTACCGCATTAAGAGGCGCGGGCTTTTCAAGGGGTATCTGAAACATTCGCTGTAGTAATTGGGCTAGCTCGGTACACTTTTTACCTGCTGTTGGATGGGTCACTCTGTTGGTTAGGCCATCTTGAGACATTGGCGGAGTGTGGTGCGGGAATGGAATATGATGGGCTAGTTTGATGGAGAAGGAGGAGTAGTTGGGTGGATGGGTGATCAGTCAGGAAGGGCTGGTGTTATATATGTATCCTAAATTAATCATATTCTGCTCCTTCCATGTTGGCTCAGCTTTAACAAGGCGTTGTGCGCTGAGCTGAGTCGAGGGCCAAGTTTAGAGGTTTGGCAGCTAGTCGAAGGAAGCAGTTTGGAGGAGGACAGCACGTCCCGGTTTTTGTTATTTGATCGTGGATATGTGGTCAGCAGAGGTAAAAAAGACATGCTCGAATTAGTGATCGACGAGCTTGAAAGATGGATACACAAGATGGGTGAGAGAGGGCTGAGCAGGTATCAAAGGAATGCCATTCAGCAGCTAGAACATGCACACCTGAGTCAAAGGTGAAGAGGAGGCTTCCAATTGTATGCCTATCGAGTAAAACCTCTCAGCCTCGTCTCAACCTGTTCAGCTGGCTCCTGCGTACTGTTCATCAAGATCATGTAGGACAGAATGTCGTGTGAGGATGGCTTGCAGCTGACAAGATTTGGTCGATACGAGACAGGCGTGATGATCGAGATTTCGATCTCAGCTGGCGTAATCGATGAGGTCGCGCGAGTTTCATTGATTCAGAGCCTACTTCTTACCAAGATGGACCCTTAACCACGAAGTCCCCCATTTCGGGATCGATTTCGAGTTTCTGGAATTCTGGAGAAGTTGCGTTGCCAGATAAGCTCACTGTGGGTATGAAGTTGTGGATGATGAACCCTCAAGGGGCAATGGATGGATGAAGTGTGGTAAGACTGTTAGGCTGTGTGTTTGAGCTAAGCCCTGCCAATAGAAGTATGGATTTCCACTACAAGATGACGGTCGAGCCATAATCGTAAGAATCACTCACCACTGCACGCCAAAGGACTTGCCGCAAACCGTGTTGAAGTTGCCGCAATCCGACGTCGGGTCTAACGTGTCACAACCAAGGGACAGATTGGACTTGAGACAGCATACCAATGTCTCTGGTTGTCAGCAGGCTGCTCGATTTCTTTCGGTTTGCATGCCCCGACCACGATAAAAGGGGTCGATGATACCAATGAATGCCTCGAAGACCTGGCTCAGCTCTAGTCCCAACGCAAGGGAATGTGTATTCATCCACTATCCAATCTCTTGCTGAATTGGCCTCTTTTACGCGTGCCAGACGGAGTTGCCCCCGATACCCATTTGAATCCTCCGGACGAAGTAACCATTATCGAGTACCTCTCAGCCAGGGATGGTTAAGTGGTGCAACGTGATCGGTGCGTGTCTCAAAGTAGCCCGCCGTGCATATGCATGAACGCAATCTGGCCATAACTCATGAACAGAGAAGATTCGGTTCACGACAGACAGAATGTCGTAGCAGACGTCGCGGATGACTGCATTATACCTCTGATATGCCTCGCACAAGTGCTGTAGGTCTAGACCCTGTACGACCCAGGTCATAGCCCTGTACCAGTTGGGGGCAAGCGTGTCCCTCCGAGTACCTCCAGGTCTGCAGCAGTTCCTCGTGGCAGATTTTGGAGACGAAGATCGATCGGGCCTGGTACGCATTGACTTGCGTTGCTGCCGATGGTAGTACGGCGAGGGGAGAACTGCCAGAGCCGTGGTACTCTCATGCGTTTTCGCCGCTATCCGGAACCTGGTGTAGTGTGTGGTGTCTGGTACATCCGGTGGTACAAAGGAGTGAAGCTCTTTTCCTTTTGCTAAGAGGAGGATAAGATATGAGCACAGGAATCGTTTTCCCCTATCTCGGAATTGCGCCGGACGTAAAGATCCAGATATGTACACAGTATTGTGTTGTCAAGTCTTCAAATAATTTGGAATATTGCAAGGTTTTCCGTCCTTATTCGAGAAGTTGGGGGTGGGGATCACCTTTGGACTGATGCACCAGTGCTGATCTTCAGCTCGTGCCCTACCCTCGTGTGGTGAGGCAGCCAACCTCGTGGGTGCCTCATTATTCTTGTTGAGAATGATTGTCCCTCGGCCGGAGAGAGGAGGTGGATATAAATTGATATTCGCTACGACGATGCGAAACATACAAACGTGCAGCAGTGCAGCTCATTGTGTCTCGCAGAAATTACTCGTCTTTGGCTTGTCACCTTGGGCAGAGACAATTTCCAAGTACTCGGGATTGGCGATCGACACTACCCACCAGAGGACCCTGCCGCCCCAAACGCGTGAAGAAGGGCGAGAGGCGAGGCGTCAGATCGGTCCAAATGTGATCGGCGTTATTATTGTGCAAGTCGTGGGCAGATCAGTAGTATACGGATAATAATCAAGGAAAATGGGAGGAAAGGATCCAGCAACATCCGAGGCCATTACCGAGTCGAGAAGACTGGGGAGGGGAAGGCGACCAGCACGACTTTGGTCGAATCGGGAAATATCTAGCACCAGTGGCTGGCTGGCTGGCTGGTCGCGTTGTCGTTAGTTGTCCACATGGCCTACAGTGAGATTTGCAGCTCACAACGTGGAGTGCCGGGCGGGAGGGCGTTTTGAGTAGAGCCAGAAAACCCAAGGTTTCTCTAATTATACACCACCACGACCGCGACCTCAGAAAGTTTAATCCCCTTGAGCGGTCCTATACTCCTGCTCCACCACGTTTGTTCAAACAACGATTTCTCGCAAGTCAAATGCAACGGATCGGCGCCAAGGTGACTAGTTCCCAAGGCGGTCGGCCATGGAAGCAAGCAAGCACATGGATTATCGCGAGAGCTTGATTGCGCTGGAGACTAGTAGCAATCGAAGTCCAAGTGGAGCCCAGCGAGTATGTGATCCTGGTCAATGCGATTTGGCCTACTAGTATTATTCTGAGACAGCGCGAAGATACGACTGTTTGCCATGATACACACGAATATTTATAGACTTTCCATGGCGTTTACCTCCACTGTCATGCAGCGGATGATTCCACGATGCTCTTGTATATGTAAGCAGAAGACATTGAGCATAACATTGACAACAGCAGCAGCAGCAGCAGCTCAGATGACGTGCAGCGGAAGCTAGCAAATCAAAGACTACCACAGTGCAGTATGGCTTTCTGATCCCTGTATCTATCCCAGCCCACCTGGCGGGACCGCAAAGTGCCTCGTAATCTATCGACTTTGAAAGAGTATCAGGACATGTATAGCTATCCCTATCCATTATTCGGAATTGCTACACTTCACGCGCTCTTTACTTGGTATGTGCAAAGGGCCATGTAGCAATCGACTGTACTTGCCAAAACAAGAGGGATGCATTGTCAATCAGGGGAGCGAGAAGGCGGCGAGGCATGACAGGTTCCAGGGTTCTGTTCAGCACAAATGGACGCATTTGCGACGCCCCTGTTACACCAGTTCCAACAACTTGGACGAAGTGGACGCACCTCGTCTTCTTTGTCCCTCGGCCAATTGTGTCATGCGCCGTGTCCCGATATCGAGGTCTGCACTCTTGGTGGCGGGCTGGGGAGGGTCTTGGTACTCACGACTTTGCACTACAGTGATGACCGGGAGTGGCAAGTCGGGGGATTAACAAAGTGAAGTTAATGATCAATTCAGCAAGGGCAGAGGCAAGGTAGCCGTTGCCGCTCTATCTCTCTATCTTTCGGCGAACAGGGCAGCTCCGTTATTACTGAGCTGATCTATATTGCTTCTGAGGAGAGGGCGTCGATATCTCCAATTGAAGCACAGTGCAGTATAGCATAGGCCGGTAGTGGGAGGGTCTCCCCAGTTTCGAGTAGAGTGGCAGCGTGGCCCGAGGGGAACCAGCTCTGCAGCTTGCGTGTGGGTGCAGCATCATTGTTCACGGATGCCATGCGATTCGCTAGGGCACACGCAGGAGGCACTGGGCGAACAGAGCGGCCCTCCACTTTGTGTCTTCAAGCAGGCGGCCCAGCCAGGTTGGCAGCGATCGATTTTAATTCCGCAGCAGCGATCACCAGGTTCAAAATCCAAATCCCATCCCCATCCCCACGTGTCCTTCAGCTCTGGCTGCCACCCTGATTGGAGGTGCCCGAGGAACAAAAGTGTCGACCTCACAACCTCTCGCTCCACCCGCCTTCGACTCTCCTGACCATCTCATTGAACGGCCCAGTCCGTCCTCACGGTTCGTGCGAAGTTGATGCAAGGCACGACCTCTCCTGTCAGCCAGCCGCCCTCAATTGCTGGCGCTTGCCTTCCTGCCTTTGCGCGCGCCGAAAATCCTTCTCGAATGCGTTGATCTTATGACAACTCAACCGCTCGACAGGAATCAACCAAGTCACCGACCAGCACCCGCTGGCGTCATTCGCCAAATCGACAGCAGCTCGGCCCTGAACGCTTTTCTGATCTGAACCGGGAGCCAGAACCGTGGCCGGCACCTGTCCGAATCCGTGGGGCTCTGTGTTACGAGCGAGGCACTTCTAATTAGCGTGCCCCCAAGCACTCTTCACCAAAACGTTTTCCCTTTCACCTAGTTGTCCCAGCTCTTCCGAAGGCACACGGCCCACGAGTGTCTGATTTCACGTTGGAGGCTTTTGAAGGTCATGTTTGTAGGACGTCCGTAGCCCCTCGCCAATCAATTCTCGAGACCTCGCAAAGCTCCCCACCCCCAACACGCACCGCAACGAGAGGCATTTGCAAGGGTAACCCATCTGGAAGTCATCTGGAAGTCATCTGGGTCGCGGAACGCATTGATTCAATCGCCTCTCACGTCGACCATTGGGCATTTTATTTTTGGATCCAAGGAAGGAGAAGGATTGAGTTGGAGGGAAGAATAGAAATTGGCGAAGTCGGTTGAGGTGCGGTGTTTCGTCCAGTAGTTGCTGCTTCTAGGTAGGAATTGAGGGAAGGCGGGAACGCTCGTTACGGTAGCTAACACGCCTACTAGGAGGTACCTCAGGCTCACAGCTTGACAACACAACCTTCACAACACAAAATGTAAGTGCACGCGTCGCATCAATCTTCAACCTAGAACCTCCAACCTCCAACTTCCAACTTCCAACCACCAACCTACACCTACAACCTACAACCTCACCCCCCACCTCGTCTGCTCCTCTGCACAGTCGACATCTCGTCTGCGCAGTGGACATTGCCCCTGCTCAGCTCATCCTCCATCCCGTCTGCTCAAGCTCTATCTCGTCTGCTCACTATCCATATCGTCTGCTCGTGTCAGTCGTCGTGCAATCGATACTACGCCTCAACCTACTCTATCCCAGTACTGACAATGGCCGCGACTTTAGTTCCTCTCTTCTTGCTGAGTGAATGTGCTGTCGCCAACGAGACCACTCCCAGTTCATCTCCGTACTCATCTATCTCCTCTGTAAGTCACTCCCGCAGCTTCCTGCGCCGTCAATCGATCGAGAGCCTCACCGCTCCCATCACCTTTTCAATTTTCATTCAATTCCTTCCAATGACACGTGAGAAACCTCGCTAAGCATCAACCAGAACCCTCCACTCCAGCAGGATACACCAGCTTATCTTCAGCCATCATCTGAGGGCCCATACACCATGGACTCTTCACGTCCCGGAGCAGTCTACACGACACACCACTCACTTCCACCCATCACAGCACTCACGAGCGATCTGCCACCACCAGAACAGTCCCCAGGCTTTCCACGACAATCCCTCGACCCTCGTGATGTTCGCGATTCAGGTAATTGGTCTCAGCAGAGCAAACGTAAGTCATTCTGCCCTCCTTCTTAATACCAAATTGCCACGTGGTACACGTCCCCAGCATGTATATTACATGTCATCTCAAGCACTCACAACCGCGATGCTATCCACTTCACTATGCTAACACATCACAGACTCCTCTACCGTCTCAAACACTGCCGGCCTGCAACTGCAGACAATCTTGAACCACGACGACTCTCCTTCTCGCATGTCTATGCCCGAGGCCCTCCACTCCGCCAGAAATGGACACCACGTATGTATGCTCGAGCTGTGATCAAAGAAACGTGCTAATTGCCACAGTCGCTACCCACTATCAATCCTGGTGTCGCTAGCTACGACCACCAACAACGTGGAAGCTTGGACGCTCATTCAATACTCGAGTCTCGCCGAAGCAGCGTTGACAGCCGAATGAACATGGGCATGGGCCACCTCGCCATTAGCCCATCCTCTCCGTACGACAGCCAAAACGCATCTCGTGTGTCTCTAGCCTCCAATCTCCAGCAGCAGCGAGGCATCATCGACCAACGCACCAATGGCATACCTGTGTCTCCAGTAGGCTCTCGGGCTGGATTGCGCCCGAACACACAGCCTCGACGTGCACCTGTGATCCCAGCAAACCCCAGAGCCGTGTCTGGCATGCCAGACCCAAGAGCCGCCGAGCCAACCAAGGGTTTCCCTTGGGCTTTCCCAGATTCCATGCCGTCCGAGGGTCGACGCGGTTCTAGGAGCAGCGAGTCTAGCGGTGACACCGATGCGATTTCTCGGCAAAATAGTTACGCAGCTTCAGTCAATAGCAGCGTGTATACCACAGAGTCTATGCCACTTGGCCAGAAGCGCTTCGATGACGGCAAGCACATTCTCATACGACCTTATCTTGATGGAACCTGCATGCTAATTTATGTTCAGATCTCCAACACCACCATCACTCACTCCAGCATCGGTCTGTCACCAGTTTGCAGGCTACCGATCCTGGCTCTCCGCAAACACCTGGCGGCTCGGGTAACTACAGCCGCACGCCTGAGCTTCGTGTTAGCCACAAGATGGCCGAACGCAAACGTCGTAGCGAAATGAAGTCGCTGTTTGACGAGCTCAACAACATCCTCCCGAACTCACCTGGCGGAAAGTCTAGCAAGTGGGAGATTCTTACCAAAGGTTCGGCCCAATAAATTTGCCCAGTGTCCCATACACTAACTTTGTCGTTGCAGCCATCGAACACATCAAGAATCTGAAGTACAGCGGTGATGCCATTCGCCGCGAAACTGAGAGAGTGAGAAACGAGGCTGATTTGTGCCGTCGCTACGAGGAAGAAAATCGAATGCTGCGCAGTGAGGTGCAGTCCATGTTTCAGCATCTTAATCGTCTCGATCCAAACACTCCTCATGTCTACGGAAATCTCACCAATCAGCTTCAGCATGAGCAGCCGCCAGCAGCTCTTGCGTCTGCAAGCATGCTTCCGCCATTGCAAAACAATGGTCACTCTGGACAGTGGGCACAAGCAGCTCCCGCCGCAATGCAAGGTGTCGAATATCCTCCAGCCCAAGGCTACGATCATCGTTGATTCCAGCGTACCCGCACCACTGATCCCACGTCTCATCGGTTCCTCAACCTGTATCAATAGACCTCGACCATCACGATTGTCATGCCTTTCTTCGAGCATTCGGCGCACACGACTCCACAACCCAAAGAAGTGCATGCAAAATTTTCTTCTTCTCGACTGGCAGGCTGTATCTTGCGTTCTACAAATATCCCCGATTGCCCATACTTATTCCATTCGACCTTTACAGACGCTTTCCACGTGTGTTCGATTATCCTCTGGGCGTTCTCATTGCTTTCGTTGCAGGCTCGGTCGGCGTGTAATTACTATTTCTTTGGTCTTCTTACCACTACGGTGGATTGACTCGGATGCCATGGAGGGAGTTACGAAACAAAAGAAGCGGGCGTTGCTTTGAACTGGTCTTTTAGATTGGCGCTATGGAGGTCGCGGCGGCGATCTGAACGTGCTGCAAAGGATTAGGGTCTAATTGTATCGTGTAATATGGGTGGGTCTCTTGTCAAACGGGCAAGAAGTGGATGTTCTGCCTTTTTCATGTGTCGCTAGCTGGCTGGACTTTTACATTGCGGATCACTATCTAGTGACAGAATTGGCGATGTAAATTTTGTCTGTCATGAGCAACAGAAATTACACATCAATTCATATGGCCAGGTCACCTGAGCAAGAGTGAAATTGACTTGCGTTGAAATGTCGTGCAATCTGTCATCAAGAATTATGCCGTGCCTTTTTTCTTTCTTTCTCCAAAATCAATGGAGACTCTTATCACATCGATGATTGTCGTTCTTATCGAGGGATGCGAAATGCTTGGTTGCCCATACCATTACCATGCATGTTATATCAAAACTACCTTGTGAATAATTTGAATAACTTTTCGTGGGTTATTTTTTTCTTTTTGTTTTGCTTTTGTTTTGACGTGTCAATTGCCAAGATTAAGGGTTGGGGGGAGGGGCGAAGGGGCGGGCTTACTTGTTTTTTTTTTCTTCTTTTTTTTTGCGTTGCCGGTTTCTTTGGGTGTTTTGTCTTGTTTGGTGTTTTGATGGATTTTGGATGTTGGTGGTGGGTTGGGTTGGGATGGTTGTGGTAGAATTATGCTTGGGGTTTGTAGAGGATGGGTTAGGTAGTTGAAGGGATTGCTGATTCATGAATCAATGCATCGATGGATTAATGGAGGTATATAGCCCCTTTCCATCTTTGCCATCTTCATGGAAACAACCTCGACTCTTTCTTTCGCTTTACCTCTTCTGCTCGCTGATTTTATAGCGGGGTTTTCATAGGGGGCTGCACGGGAAGGGAAGGGGGCAAGGACGTGTATTTGTATTTACCCGGATACTTGGGGGAATGATTGTTATGGTATTTGAGAAGGAGGAATGGTTGGATGATGCTTCTTTGGAGAGAGGGGTTTGTGGTTTATTGGATTTAGGGCATCATTGTGGTGCAGTGAGATTATTCTATAAAAATGCGAGTCGATTGTTTTTACTTGTATTTTGGGTTTGGGTTATGTGTACTGTAACTAAGTGGAGGAGAAACTCCGTGTGAGATATTGCGGCAATGGGATGGTGAGGGTGATTACATATTTTTGGACTCTGCATTTTGAGCGGTGGTGGTACTTGATATGAACTTTGTAAGTGCAGCTATCCGCACCCTTTCTGATTGATTGACGATACAATTCTGCTGCCGTTGAAGATGTAGAGGACTAGGTACTAGTCACATCAATAAATAATTTTTCGCATCCAGTTAGTTATCTCGAGTTGATACCTTACTTTTGCTCTTTCTG
Source organism: Venturia aucupariae (assembly GCA_003693225.1). NCBI lineage: Eukaryota > Fungi > Ascomycota > Dothideomycetes > Venturiales > Venturiaceae > Venturia > Venturia aucupariae. The sequence continues at coordinate 86,944 of QWZN01000120.1, forward strand.
GAGAGGAATATTGGTTTCATGATATGTTATGATGGAGAAGATGATGAAGGAGATTGGTCTTCGATTCTGGGAGGGAAACACCTATTTTGTGGAGAGCAATGATGGTGGTTGGGAGTGATTGAGAGGGAGCTGGACGTATATGGTGGAAAGCATGCCATTGGTGGGAGTGGGAGGTGGTATTACTGTGAATAGACATTTACTGCGGCAGCAGAACAACTGTGTTGAAATTCATCACGGTTGAAATGGTTTTGCTTCTAGGACCTTTTTCATAAAGAAGGATGCAGCTGTAGTGAGTAATCGACGGCAAGAAAAGACTTCTCTATGACACAATCATCATCGAATTATCCTTTGATATAATAGCCTATAGTTTTGTCTTCTCGCCGACGACGTTCAGGAAGGCTGTATGCACAAACTCTGTCAGATCAGCAGCCTGTAAACTCCTACCCTTATCCTTGAAGGCCAGCCTCGAGCATTCCCTTGTAATAGCGCTGCCACCGAACGCTGCCAGAGCCAATAACTCTGATGAAGAGAGGTCGTTCTCATGGTCCCAAATTCGGTCCAAATATGCCTTTCTCCATGCTAACAGTGTACCAATTGATCCGGTCAACGTATCGCCTTGTCCACCACTCCTCTTCAATCCTCCCTCGCCATCACTCACATAAGTGAACTCCCCATTCGAAATGTAGTCCTTCGGTCCTTTCTGGATGATTGTGACACCGCCAAATGCCTTTGCCAGTTTGGAACATAGCTCTTTCGGATCTCCTTCATTCACATCGATACCCTTGCTCTTCGCCAGCCTACCAAACTCGACCACATTCGGCGTTAGAATACACTCTTTGTATCCATCCACCAGCTCTGGTCGTGTCTGTGCCAGGTAGAGCCCGTCGGCATCCAAAACGAATGGTATGTTCTGTTTCCTTGCTTCCTGGATTACTCTCGCACACGTGTCTTGCATTGTCTTATCGCGACCGAGACCGGGTCCTATGACTACGACATGCAGTCTCGACAGCATGGCTATTACTTCATCGCTGACAGAGTCGAGAGATTCGTTCGAAGACATGTTTTTGGATTGGCGCATGTAGGGATGGACCATAAGATTTGGAGAATAGGTTTTGATTACGGCGCCGGCGCCTGGCTCGCATATTACGTGGCTCTAGGTTGAATGTCAGAATTGGACTGTAGGAGGAGGAAGTTAGGGTAAGTACCATATCTGCACCTAGTTTTGCTGAGGCCATGGCGGAGAAGTATGGTGCGCCTGTGTAGTCTTCGCTGCCTCCTATGACTGCAACTCGGCCCAATTGACCTATAAATGAGGTGTTAGAGTCTAATTACTGCCCTCGGAGATATGAAGCACCTTTGTGGAAGCTTTCCAGCATTGGCGGTACCATCTTGTGGACCTTCGCCAGGAGCTCCTTTCTTGTTGCTGAGGCCATGTCGAGCTCGTATTTAGAAGTATCAATTGGTTGCAGTGTCTTTGTTGTCCTATGGACAGAATGACCAAGATCAGCCCATGTTGAAAGATTGAAAGTCGTGGTCGATGATTCCGTCATCAATGCGTGTGGAAAAGGTGGGGAGAGACACGCGAGATTGGAGTTCTCAAAGCAAACTAGAACACCAAACCCATCTCTATACCGGAACCTCAATTAGGAAGTAGAAAGGATGCCACAATCGCATTGGCTTTCGGTCAGCCTGAAGCATCTTGATCTCATCTTCTCCGCTGGCTATTCGGGTCCCCGTATAGAAATAGCAATTCTGCCTCGTCAGCCAAATACTCGTCGCCAACCTTTTTTCTCTCCCGAGTGGAAATCCTCGGAAAAGGCCGTCTCATCATCCAAGCTCGCCATTCCGATCATCTGTAACCATGCCTCCTCCAAATCAAATGAATCGCGCCTCTCAGCATACCCCAAGATCCGTCCCAATCCAGCTCCAAAGAGAGCAAATTTGCAATTTTCAAAGAACTTCTGTCTTGGGCAACTCCAGGTGCTAAGTAGGAGATGCAATGCCATGATACTGCGCATTTTGGCTGTACGATCTGCGTGTAACGAGAATAGCTCTGCGCTAATTGAAAGTTCTCACGATGAGGATTCTGATATATACATATCTTAAAATATAGTTTTCTCCATAATCAATCCCAATCAAATCTTCGCTTCTCCCATCCACCTCATCTTACAATTCGTACTTCGTTCCATTTTATAGATCTAGTTCTAGTATTAATCCTCATATACTTCTCCACCTCTGCAGCCATTATCACGCCCATTTTGCTATTATACTAGCAATCACCATACTCTCTACTAACTCCATCGCTTTCCTCAGCACCTTCTCCCCCGCTCAACCTGCCCCCTTTATAGAACTCTACACGGCAAGCGTAACAACAATTAGTACATTATTACCATACTTATCGCAAGGTAGGACAAGGACTCTATAGAAAATTTCGAAAACAAATTCAGTATTCTACTACCCAAACCAAATTCTATCACAAAAGAACCATAGCTAGGAAAATAGCAAGTCAAATACTACGCTATACACCAAAAATTATATAAAAGTTCAATACGTATTCAAAATTCGGACTACAGTAAACAAGAAATTACATCAACCAAGAGTATATTTGCACAACACATCTCGCATCTATACCTCGTTTTTCACATCACATCAAACCAAGCCAAATCTATAATCACTCGCGAGATAGATCAAATAAAAACCGAGGGGGGGGATCCTCATTCAAGAGCAAATCCTCAATTGACACAGAGTATTACATCCATCGAGCTCAGGACAAAGTTCTAGGTAGGACCCAGAGACTGTGTACTCTCCACTCAAAGAAACAGGCTATCGACACCCCGTTGAGGGAACTGTCTGTGGAGAAACACGGGCTTAGGCGTTACTGTAATTTAGTAAGGTATTGGCAAGGTCGATAGTAACATTCGAACAGCGTTGCTTTCGGCGAACAAGTTGTCCAAGAGTTTTGTGCGATTCTGGAGTTTCGTTTTCGTTCGCTTCGAGGCTCTAGATTGAAGGAGGCGAGCGGGTTCGGCGGCGACGTCAAGTGGTAAAGGTTGGTTGACGTGGGCCGTAAAAAATTAGTCATCAAGTTCTCCTAAGCTCACAAACGATCACGAAAAAGCATTGGCAGATTGCTTCATTGAAATTGGTCGCCCAGCTGGCCTGAAAGGTACCGGGCGTTAGAAGCCTGCCATGTCATGTCCATATTGGACATCATATCATCATAGTATGTGTCCTTTTTCCAGATTCGTTCCATGCCCATTACCATATTCAAACAAATATGTAGGTTCCACCTAGTTGGAATAAGTTCTGGTAGCTCAGGTTAGCATGTAGTCCATGAATGCGAAGATGTAGGCAGGGCATACCATGGGTCTCATCCACCAAACGTGATGTGCAGGAAATGCGTCCCTGGAAATGTGGTCTTGGAAGTCGTAGTATATGGGATACTTCATTTTCCTGTCGGTTCATTGTTAGTGATGCATCAGAGCAAATAGCATGACCATAAACAGATTTGACTTACCCTTCATCGTACCGCCGGTCTCAGCAGAGAGCGATGCTCGACGTGCATATTTCTCCTTGGCAAACTCGGCGAGTTTCTGTTTACCCTTTTCGCTGAGCTTGGACGAGCTGGTAGACACGGGGCTACCTGCAGATCCAGGGCGGATGCTGGCAGGAGTGGGTCCTCTGCTAGAGTTTGGGCGTGAGTCGGTCAGAGCGCGCGATGCTGATCGCAATGGGGACATGGACCGCAGAGGAGTGACTGATTCCCGGGGCGAGGATGAGTTACGGCGGCGTGTGTGATTGCTTCGGAGTGGGCTGCGTGTACGGTATCGGCGGTCGTTCCTAGAAAGGCAGTATGTTAGTCTTTTATTTTAAGATCTTCCCTTGTTCTGTCGATACCGATAGATATCTGCCAGTTCGGTTCTAGGAACAGACAGAAAGCCACCGGTATCGATGCATAACTGAGCTTTTGACCAAATTAGTAGTACACACCTGAAGCGGTCGTGGGAAGGCGAGCGTGAGCGAGAACGACGTCGGGGAGATGGGCTACGAGCACGGCGAAAGTTCGGCTTATAGGAGTCCATAATGCGTGGTGGTGAGCGTGAGCGTCGGTCGCTGTATCGGCCACGAGAACCGCGTCTGCCTCCCTCTCCACGAAAGCCATCACGGCCACGGCGAGTGGGATCCATGTCGCGCCAGTCTGGTCGATCGTCTCGAGCGTCGCGTCTGCCTTCGAATCCACGATTGCCATCATAGCCGCGATCATTTCTGCCACCGAAGCTGGATCTGCGGTCATCTCCCCTGGTGTATGCTCCGCGGCCACGTCCACGCTCCTCTCTGCCACCACGGCGACGGCGGTCAGTGTCTTCTTCACGCTCATAGTCTGTTGTCTGGCGGGCTAGAGCTTCGCGTGCGCGGTTCATTCTCTCTTCCTGGAAGGGGCTAAGTCAGCTTCTAGTGCTCATGGGGGTGTATGCAGAGGGCAAACTCAAACGTACTCGCTGTTTCTTGAGCTCTTCCTTCTTAGCCTCGAGGAGCTGAGGAGGAACACCGTTGGGATTCTCCTGTGCGCTGAGGAAGAGGGCCCACAACTCCTTTGTGAATTTGGCAGTGTTGTCATGAAAGAAGCCCATCATCTTGATCTGGAAGTACTTTATGTTTGGCTGCACACGACGTTATCGAGGGCGCAAATGGGTGCCACGCATGCCGTATACTCACGCTCGTGACTCCTTGAGTGAGGGTGTCCCATCCAAAGTGGGAGGCAATGTCATCGTCCCCGATCAGTTCGGCGCATCGTTCTAGGTAGTGTCTGCGCGCAGTCAGATTGTGCAGGTGGAGTCGGGCATGCGGGTAACGTACTGTTTGAGCACCTCGAGGTTGATCTTGCGGAGGTCGACCTTTGTGTTGAAGTCTGGTGGGAAGACGGTGCTCCTGTAGACCTTCATCTCGGAGGGATCGAGACCCGGTTGATTCATCTTGTCTCTGTCGATGACTTCTGGGGGAGAGATGAGGGAAGGTAGGTGCCACGGTCCCATGTTCGGCGGAACTTGGGCGTTTTACGCGTGCAGGGGGAGTGATTGGTGATTGGAAGTGGAGGCACCTCGGACGGGATTCAGCCTGACCACAACAAAACAAAACTATGGCGAGGCAGGGGGGATACACTGCTTGGCATTGCCATTGATATGACTGCCACTGCTAAGGTAGGTATTGATATGATTGCCACTGCCATTGATATGACTGCCACTGCCATTGAGATGACTGCCATTTTGATATGACTATGACTGCCACTGATAGTCAAAATACCAATGATAGTCAAAGTACCACTGATAGTCAAAGCATCACTGCAGCATTCAGCCATTACCCATCCTGATTCAATTGCAAGAGCTTGCAATTGTCTTCAAAGCCCGTCAAGATTCGACCTTGACTTGGGTGGCTGAGAGGGAAAGGATTTGACCATCCCGCTGTGGGAGATGGGGAGTGTATCGATACGTTTAGAATCTTGGTGGAAGACTAATGGTCGTAGGTAGTGAATGCTTATTGCGATGGCTTCTTCATCGAAGCTCCAGACCTTGCAAGATGTATGATTCTTGTTCCTTCCCGATGCATGATTCTTGTTCCTTCCCGATGCATGATTCTTGTTCCTTCCCGATGCATGATTCTTGTTCCTTCCTGATGTATGATTCTTGTTCCTTCCCATTGTATGATAGACTGGAGTAATAATGGAAAGAGCGAATGCCCCTCGCAGAGAGCGCCACACAGACATCGACATCGACATCTTCCACTGCAAGCACTCTGCATCTCCATGTCAATCTTCAGTCCGCTTGCAGACACGACTCTTCAAACACGACGGGACTGCCTCCCTCCATCTTACGTTCCTTTTGTTACCCGCATCAACTCTGCACAGCAACAATCCAGTGGCAACCAACATGCTTCCTGGCCGGAGAAAAGGTGATGGCGCTTCCCACATGTCTTATCAACTACTGGATGGGGTTTGAATCCGGTATGCTAACTCGACACTCAGCCCAAGCCGTGGACCGGAACATCGTATACTACTGTACCCTCAAGTCCTCAACAGAGGAACTCGAAACTAGCACAGCACTTCATGCTGCACCGTCCTGTCCACAGCAAAGGGCGAGCACTACAACCACGCGACCGTCGTTCTTGCCGCCGCCGCCGGCAGACACCACATCCCAACCCGAGTGCACCTATATCGAAGTGGGCATTGAGTCTCTTCAGTGAGCCAGGGATGACGGGCCTCATTCATAAATGCAGGACTTGGACGGTCCCAGACAACGACGGTCAGCGTGCCAATGAACCGCCACGACTTGCGACGCCCGCAACAGCATCATCATCTCTCGGCAAATGCGTTGGGACCATGGATCGATGTCATTGTACAATGATGCAGCTCCCAGCTCAACAGGCCGAGACCTCATCGTCGATTTGAAACGGGCCAGATTCAATTCATACCATTCCAGGACAGCACAATGAAATCGGGGATAGATGATGATCGCCGACAACAGTCTGCGGCATGACCAGAAACGATCAAGTTGACAAGGACCTCTTGCGGCAGGTCAGCGTTAACTATACCGTGAGCGCTGCGATCCATGGCGACTCAATCGAACTATTGGAGGGTCGCAGTTTCTGACGGGCCACGGCTATAGATATCAGCGACGTTAACGACCAGACCTGTCCGATTGCTTGTTGGACCTTAAAAAAACACTGCAGTCCTTTTCTCGCTAATCAATCATTTCGTATTCGCGAAAGAGTTGGAATATGGAGCCTCTAAGCAGGCCTGCATCGAGTCTAACCATGAAGAAACCACCACCCATCGTTAATGTCCTGGCCACTATTCAGTCAGGCCATGACATCCAAAGTCCCCGCTCCTTTCCAGAGGTTTGTCTATCATTTTGCAGAATGCTTCGATAAGTATCGACGAACATGAATTCCTCTTGCAATCTTGGTTTAGGAAACGGGAGGGATCTAAACCAACACTTCTTTCTTTTACCTGCGATGCCAGAGTGAGCTAAGATCTCATTGCAAGAAGACGCAATTCAAGTGATGATTGGTCAAATCCCGATGGTTCGAACTTCTTCAGAGCCCGTTTCTGTCCAAAGCTTTATCTATGCTGAACGGCATACAGAGAGGCCTGCAAGTATGGCACTTTCTTGGGAATTTATATCCAATGGCAGATTTTCTTCAGCATGCCTTCCTATAGAGCGAGGCCTCGTTCTTGAAAATATCCATCATCTCCCGCAGCGGCACCTCTTTCTGGATCCCAAGCTCTTGTTCGTCGACAGGACAAAGACGCATGCTCAAGCTTCTGTCCAAAGGTCACCTTGGTACTCGAATTTGAAAGATGCGTCCATCGGCCCGCATGAGGAATGGGGGAATTGTGCAGGATATTTTACAATCTCCTGGCCGATCGATGCCTTGTCCCGCCGAAATTACTATGGTCATCGCGTACAAGCTCACAAGGTTCCGCATGCGCAAAAGCTGCATGCCAAGCTTGCCGCATGTGTCTGTAAAAGCTATACATTAGGCAAGTAGAGGAAGATCAAACAGAAAACTCTCGATTGTGACTGGATCGATATCGCTGCTGGATCCGATACTCGAGTCCCAACATTGGTGTAGCGGACCTGGCGCTTTCCAAGGATTCTGCAACCCGCGCACTGCTAGGATGGATGTCATCGAGTGGAGCGAACATGGTTATTTCCCTTGCTTGCGCAATTGATAGAAGAATTTGTGGCGCCTGCTGTGTAAGAGTTGGCAAACTAGCTTTATGCAACGCGTTCTCTCCCTGAAAGCGATTCCGAGGGGAAGGCTCTTTGATCTCGCTATAGCGGGACGTATCGAATAAGACTCTGCTTCTAGGACGAGATCGTGATCAGCCCGTGGCCGGAAGGAGGTAGATGGTGAAATCGGCGGGAAGATTCTGCTGTGCGACGCTTTTGCGATCGAGTCTACTGGCTTCTTGTCGTTTTGGAAGGATGCTGTTGCTGTCAGTTATCAAAGCGCCTTCTCGCAAGACATGGTGGGCCAACAGCAAGAATGCGACATGGCAATCTACTTTCAGCTTGCTTTGCTATCGCGTCCATGTGGAGTACTGAGATACCAAAGAGGAGTAGTGACAGGTCTGACGGTCGGGATGTGGGCTGTTGTGGCTGACAGGTGCGGCCAGAACCGCCTGAACCAAAGTCTAGACAAGATCCTAGAGGGGTGGAGGGGCCAAGCAGAAGTTTGCTGTAGCCATAAAGCGGTTGTTGGTTATGCTTCTAGTGGCTGCATGCTTTGCTGCTAGAAGGTAGATGGGGATGGGCTTTCGAATAGCGGCCAGATCAGATTCTGGGACCAGTTTGACGCCATCTGCCAGGAAGCTCGCCGTCGACGTCTACGGTCTCGCTTAGACCCGAGCTTGGTAAATCACGGAGCGAAGCAAGTTCGTGTCGTGAACTTTTTATGAGAATGAACTCATCTCTTGTCTCCTGAACGCACGAGACTATACTGGTACACAGACAACAGATTCAATAAGCGATTCGGTCCTTTCCTGAGGTGGTCATTGGATTCAGGTCCTCAAGATTCCGGCACAACAAAAACTGCCAATCCAAACCGCGGACCTAGTAAACCTCAAGCATATCAACTTTCAGCGGGACACTTTGTTATCATTCCACATCTACTAGTCTGCGAACTTTTGCCGCCCAATTGGCCCACTGCATGCAGCAGCGAGGTCATACTGTGGTGGAGAGTTGGCAGCATCACATCCCTGGAGACGATCCATCAGCTTGACAACAAACCCCACTGGGAACCTCGTGGACAACATCCCGTCCCTCAGATCGCGCCGCCTCCCAATACTTACATACTCTTCACCTTCTTCAAACAACAACCTCTCGCGTCACAACCACATTCGGAAGCACCCCTCCCACTACCAAGAGACTCCCGCGTGTGGTTTTCGCAGATCGATTCTGCAGACGATTCATAGCGCCTACCAGTCCGGCTGTTCCGCGCCGATCACAATGACTCCGTCGAAAAACGCCTCGAGTGAGGATTCTGTCACCGCTATGGTTGAGCATTCTATCACCGCTACGAGCAAAGACAACGTTTCAACAACAACAACCTCACGAGAGCGATCAACAAGTTTCACTGCATCACAGCATACCCGTACGACATCATCGAGCGACGAGCAAAAGAGCCGAAAGCACAAGAAGAAACCCAGTGCCTTCAAAAACTTCTTCGCTGTGAAGGAACCATCGGGCGTTGCATTTGAAGACCTGACTCACGCTATGAAAGAGGAAATCGGAGAGAAGGGCTCACTACCATTTGGCGTGCCCTCGGGCCAAATCCCCGCCTCTGCGGAGTCGGATTACAAGAAAGCAAAAAAGGACGCCAAAGAGAAAGCGAGGTTACACCAGGCAGCCAAGGCTCAAATGAAGAAGGACCAGGAGCACGAGATGGCTATGGCCTTGAGCAAGCAATCAACCAGTGTTGAAGGCACTCGCACAGAAGAGGCATCACTCCGGGCTCAATTTCAAGCGACTGCCCAATCGATGAGCTATGTCTCGCTTGATCCGCGTCCTTCTACCTCGGCTGGGCGTTCTTCGCTACCCGTTCCGGCACCGGCACACAAGAAAGCACTATCTACATCTTCGTCCACGCGTTCTCACTCTCACTGGAAAGCTCCTAGCTTGACCTCGTTGCCGGAGACTACTCAATCTCCTTGCTCGGCTCAGTCCTCACCGCCAACATCTATGCCGGCTACACCGTCCGACTACACTTCCCGTGCAGTTTTGGAAGCGAGAGCTGAGGTTGCACCTTGGGAGACTGAGGTTGCGCCATGGGAGGTCCCGGCTGCAGTCGCGCCTGTTGTGAGTGCTTCTGCCTTGCCAAAGAAGTTGGAGGCTGTGCCATGGAAGGAGGAGGAGGACGAAGAGGAGGAGTTCCCCATCCGTAAAGGAGCGAAGAAGAGCACGAGCTACTTCTCGACTTTGATCAGACGTTGAAGATGGTTGCGAGATTGGGGATGACATGGAACAGGAGTGAGTGAGTGTGAGTGTGTAAGCATTATGGAGTTGGAGGTCTGTTTGATTATTGTATCGGCCACATCTTGAAGTTGTGGGCACGGCATGGCAAGGCATGCGATCTTTTTTTGGGAGGCACAAAAGTCTGACAAGGCTTTTCCTGAACTTTTTTCCTTTGTCATGCATGGGAAATCCCCATTTTCGGAGCGGACGTTTCTGAAAGTTTGTGCATGGAGTGTTGAGAGGTTGTTACATTGAACGACCCAATTTTTCTTTCGGTGGTCTTGGAAGGAGAGGTCAAGGACGGACGAAAATGGAGAGAGGAAGAACAGCATTATACCCATAGCGATTGCATAATTAACTGATTGTATCTTATTATATGAATGAATGAGGAGAGAAAAGCATGTTTTTTTCCGTTCATTTTCAGTTATTCTAGAAGTGTTTGGTTTGGAAGGGCTAGGGGAGTGGTGTGAGGTGGTGTTGCTCTGTTTACTTCCAATAGATCTTATGACGGGACCTCAGGGGCATTGGCAGCATTCTAGAACTACCCTAGCTAACTCCGTCAGTCCCAGGTACCTAACTCCACCCGCATCCGCATCCCTTTCCCCTTTTAGACATCAAGACCCTTCCCTCGTATCTCTTTCCTATACCATGTTAGTCCGATGTTACCTACTCTAATACATATACGTCATGATATGATATATTATTGTGGTCTCTTGTTCTAGGTTTGGTATATATATATATATTGTTGTGGTTATTATTGCTGTTTGGACTTTGGAGGGTATTTGATATGTTCGACTTGTACCGTACTAGTTAGTAGTTTGATGCACGGCATGTGTGTATGTACGGCATGCACGAACTTAACACATGCATGCATGCATGATGTGCATGTTTTCGTGTATACACGAATGTGGAGATGCAGATGGAGATGGAGATGGGGGGTTTCATGCATGTTTATTGATGGGAGTCATTGGTGTTTATCTTCTACTTCTATTATGCTTCTGTAGGTAGGTACAACCTTTCTGTTTGTTTCCAATGGCTGTTGCTTCTATCGGGCCTTTTGAGAGAGGGGGGAAGAATTCCAGAAGGTTTGGTTTCTGGATTTTGAATTATGGGGGCTTGGTGTTTTGTCGCTTGTGGTTGCTGTTTTTCTTTTTTGCTTTTTGAGGTTTGGGAAATTGGGGGAGGAGTGTGACTCGGTGACTCGGTGGAGTTGGGAGGAGACGCTGAGTATGTCTTGAGAAGTTCAGTTGTGGTGGGGGTTTGAGTCGTTTTCTTTTGTAGAACGCTGATTGAGAGTTTTGAGATTGGGACTCTTCGTCGGTAGGATAGAATGCCAACTGCGATATTGATATGCCTACTTAGGTAGACTTTTTCATCTCTCAGAGCTTATGGGAAATTGAATCCAGAGCGCTCCTACAATTATTTCCCCGGCGAATATTGATTGTGAGAATTACCAGAAAATGACCCATTATCGTCCCCGGGCTAGGAGGTTGCTATTGAACAGCCAAGTACATGATGTCCAAGGTAAGAAAAGGAATTCTGATTGAATACCCGGCTGTGCTTTTCTTCATCACGATGGCATTCCACGAGAGTTGACAAACCCATCTTTATCGAGATGGCGGAATTGATGCCGCCCTCTTTCCGATGGCATCGCTTATCCAATGCTGACGCGCTCATTGCAAAGCGGACACGCTCTCCACTCACAAAGCATTAGCTATAGCTTGAAATCCTGCATCTGCTTTGCAATGTCGAGCCTCAAAGATACCAACAGCTTCTGGATCTGTAGCTCCTTTTCTGTACTTAAGTCGTCGCTCGCAGTTCCATGAAGTCCATCATCTCTATTTTTCTTTGCCTCATCGCAATAGCAATCTACCACCGCGAAACAATCCTCAGCCAATTCTCTTCCTACACTTCTACCTCCAAGAGCAACACAGAAATGTCTGAAGCTACGCACACCTCGAACACCCCTACCTCCTCTTTTCACGGTCTTCCTGTCGTACCTCCTTCGGATCCAGCACTCCAGAAAGCCGAGAATATGTCTATACCCCGAGCAATTCGCCAATCATTTCTCGCCATTTCACAGGCAGAAGGTGCCGGCGCCAGGGTGAGGAGATCAATTGGCACACCGAAGCTGAGGCATCTGAGTCCATTTTTGATGTTGGACCATTTTTCCATTGCGCCAGGGGCAGGGTTTCCTGATCACCCTCATAGAGGACAGGAGACAATCACGTATCTCTTATCTGGCGCGGTAGATCATGAGGATTTTGCAGGCAACAAAGGCACGATCGAGGCTGGAGATCTTCAATTTATGGTATGACCCACAAACCCGTTTTCTGACTTTGCGTGGTACTAACGTTGTACAGACAGCGGGACGCGGCATCGTGCACGCGGAGATGCCCAGACAGAACGCTGACGGATCACCCAATGTGGGAATGCAACTCTGGGTCGACCTACCAAAAGCCTTGAAGATGTGCGAACCTCGCTACAGAGATCTCAGAGCGAGCGAGATTCCAGATGTTACACTCGACGCCGGCAAAGTCAACATCAAGGTTATCAGTGGACAATCCCACGGGGTAGACTCGGTGAAGGAATTGGCATACACGCCTGTATGGCTTCTTGACGTTACAATCAAACCCGGGGGCAAGGTTGTACAGCCATTGCCTGCTGGATGGAACAGTTTTGCATACACCATTTCAGGGACCGTCCAATTCGGCAAGGATGCACAAACGGTCGAGCAGTACCACAACACAGTCTTCGAACAGAAGGGCGACTCGGTCATTGCATCGGTAACGGAGGATGCAAAGGAGGACTCAAGATTTATCTTGGTGGCTGGATTACCTCTGGATCAAAAGATTGTACAGTATGGACCGTTTGTGCTCACGAAAGAGGAAGACATCTACGAGGCCCTGAAGGATTATCAGACACACTCGAACGGGTTTGAGCGCGCAAGGAATTGGGAGAGCGAGATCGGAAAGTCGATGGTTCATTAAAGATGGAGTATGGTATCATCGCCTCAGGGTTTCGCATGAACGACGACGGAACGGGCCTCGTGGGTGTAGATAGTGCTAATATATATGGCCAACGTCCACTGTATCTGTCTTTCTTTTTGCATTCTGCCACCCAAGACATACAGGATCGTCCAAAGGCTGTCGTGATCCTGATGACATGCTACCAAATCTCGAAGGCTCTAGATTCAGCCCAGATAGGCCGTTAGTCCTAGCGAGCGACGGAAGGATGCGGACCGATGGGTAGACACTTTTGACAGGACGAGGGGCACAGAATTGGAATTATCACTCTGCTTTGCCGACGATCCTGGCGGCTACAGGCTTGGTTAGGTTCTTCCATTCCCGCAGTGTGCGACAGTCGTGGGTGGTGGATTCGGCCTGGCAAATACGACTGTGAGACCACCAGAATCACCCGGACGTCTCTACAACGTAATCAGGCCAGGACCTGTCAACACTAGATTCATAATTGCTTTTCCCTCGACGCCGCTTGAGGTTAGCTTTCCCCATTCCCGCATCGCTCCAACGTCCCTGCGCTTCGTCCATCTCATGGAATTGTGACGGTGGAGCTCAGCACACCTTCATCTTCACCATCGCCTTCGCCTTCGCTTTCGCCTGCTCCTCCTCCTCCTCCTCCTTCTCCTTCATCCTCACCACCGAAACCCTCTCACCCTTCCTCCACACGTCGGCCACACTCGGGCTGCCAAACCATCCCATCGTCGGGCCCTCCGATATTCTCCTACACGTTCTGTTCTTTGCGCCAGTTTCCTGCACAAGCGGCTGCTGTTTCACGACCTCTCCTCGCCGCCCCTCCGACCTCACGGCAGCGCCTGCCAGCGTAGGGCAACCAGCACCCTCAGCTGTGCCATCTCTCCCCAGGGACTTCTTCGGCTTTATACTTGGCCACATCTACCTGACTGTGGTCTGCGCTGCAAGTATCGTTTGGGTGGTTTACTTGGGCTTATACCTTGGGCCTCCCTATATCGCGTCTGCTGAAACTCACTGAGGTTCGTGAACTTTCCCGTGTGTGATTGCCCAGGCAAACACTCTTGTTGCGCATACACACCGCAACATCATCTTTACAACACTCCAGACTTGTTTCTAGAAGACGAGCCTCAAAGCCCCACCAGGCGTGGATATCACCACTCTCTTATGCACTTCTAGGGTAAGGGCTGTTCGTGCTGATTGTATTGGGCGAACCACCCTGCCCTATCCATCTATACATGCTCAAACGCACTGTGCTTCATCCCTCAGGCTGCGGCTCAGCGAAGGAGGCTCCAACACGCTCAGGTCGTTGGATCATGGACTGTCAGCGCACGCCTGAGGAGCGTCCACTCCCTTCCACACCCCGTACCACGTACCTTGTACCATGTAGCCCCTTCTCTACCACACGCACCTAGACGCGTTTGCCAAGATGTCGAAGGACACAGGGCAGATACTCTTCCCTGCCATGCTATTCAGAATCCAGCGGTTCTAGTCTACACGATGGACCCTCCAGTTGCTGATAGATGACAGGTCACTACTAGCTGCGAAGAAACTCAGCTCCATGTACCAGTAAAAAGATGTCTAGCATGTCGCCCTCCAATAGCGGCCCGCACAGCGGAGACTATGGTAAGCCTCTCTCTTCCCTAGATTCTGCGCGATGCAGTTGAAACTTGTTTTCCCGCTTCCACGCTTGTTTCACTCGTCACTTTCCCCCTTGTGAACTCCCCGCCATTTTCCAGAACTCTTCTGCTTCAGGACGCAGGGCCTTAAGACGCTCCCGGCAAGGGCGTCGGGTGGCTTTTCCACGCGCTGGGAACGTCCGAGCGGCCTCCACGAGCGCGCAATTGTGCACACACCTCGATCGCGTACGTGCCTGCAGCACCATCGTGATGAGGTTCGAGGGCTGGCGTGATACTCTATGCTCAGTTTTCGATCTCTGTCATCGTCTCGGCTTGGACCCGGTTCAGGAAAGGTGGGCCAACTACAGTTCCTCGTGCTCAGGGTCAGCGATCACAAGGGCATATGAATTGCCATCCTTCCCTGTCTATTTACCATTCACCGCTCCCTTCAATTTCACATCATCCTCCTGCAATTCAAATACCAAGCTGCCTTTGCAATCATTCAATCATGATGTCCACTATGGATCAATCCTTTCCCTGGTCGCACCCATCCAGCTACCCGCTGTCTATCCAGACCCAATCGCTGACTTCAAATGCGCTCTACTCCCCTGCCGCCCAGCAGCCCAGGTCAGGGACATCCATGTCATCCATGTCCTCATTGGCTTCCTTCGGTTCCGGAAGCTATGGGTTTGGAAATGATTCTCCTGTCCTGGGTGGTTTGGGTTTGGCGCGTGGGAGTCACGCGCAGTGGTCTTCTGTAGGCAGTGAGACCAACAGTACCAAAGGTCCATTAGAACGACTCGGCTTCAAGCTCAACTTGACGGGTGAAAAGAAGACCAGAGGTTTGCCTATCCCCGCTCCATCATGGGAATTTCGGCTGACATTGTGTGTAGATGGCCAGCCTCCAAAGAGAAGAGGGCCAAAGCCTGACAGCAAGCCTGCTCTCACTCGTAGACAGGAGCTCAACCGACAAGCTCAGAGGTAAGCTACCGAGGATCTTGACTAGCGATGGAGCTAACATTGTCAGAACTCACCGCGAACGCAAGGAGCACTACATGAAGGCTTTGGAGGAGGAAGTTCTCAACTTGAAGGAGAACTTTGCCCTTGCCGCCAGGGAGAAAGAAGCTGTCGAGAAGGAGAACCGAAGATTGAAGGAACTCCTCGCCGCTCACGGTATTCAATACGACCATGCGAGCCCTGCCAATACCTGGTCAAGCAGTCCACATTTCAGCGGAAGCTCACCCGGTATTCACAGCCGTGAATCAGTATCCACGGGAATTACATCTCCAGCACGCTCAGCGCCTGTCATGACGCCACAATCGTCCATGCATGGCACTCCTACCTACGAGAACCAACCCAGTCAGCAATATCAACAGCAGCACAACCCATCAGGGGTCAACTACGACCAAGTCGGGATTGACTTCGTTTTAACGTACGACCGCACGCCTTATCTTTCTCCTCCTCCTCAGCAATGAGCACACAGTGTGCTTAGTTCATTGTAATTCTCTTCTTATTGTTAGTCTTTCTTAGGATGACAAGTCTTTTCTTCCAGTGTTTCTCCCGAACAATCGCTAACATTCATTTCACAGGCTTGAGCGACCTTGCATGGACCACATGCAATTCCTCATGGTGCGATCTGAAGACTCGGATGGCGAGATCAGTGGACATGCACTCATGGCGACGTGCCCGCCGGCCTCGCACATCAAGGCGACCCCCGAAGAGAAATACCCGCACCAGATGCCCGAAATGCCTCCCGGTAGTCTCATGGCGCTGTTGGATATGAGTGATCTTGCTGTCAATCCTTACATCAAACATGAGGAAGTTACTCCCATCAAAGCGTGGGCTCTCATTCGAAGCGACGAGCGCAGCCATGAGCTCACCGATGATGACTTCGAGACTATCCGTACGGCTCTGCTTGGGAAGGTCAGATGCTACGGCTTCGGCGCTGTCTTGGAAGACTTTGAAGTGCGCGACGCTCTCGAAGATATCTATGCCCAGAAGATGATCATGTCCGACATGGGTCAGGCTCAAATCGGATATACTCCAGAGTATGCGACCGACGAAGATTTGAAAATGCAAGGATAAATTCGACATCGACAAGACTAATCGAGCCTTCCGCCGACGGGGATAATGAGCTAATGGGTATTTCCAAATGGGGTGATGGAGCGGGAGGAACGGCGATTCTATCGACTACTATCTTTAACGACAATCTCTTGTGCTAATGTCTTTCACTTATTGTGTTTTTTGGGGTGGATTTCGGATTTTTAACCAAAAACCTTATGTTCAATGGAGATGGTGGATGTTGTTGGCTTTTGTCTTTCGGATATACACTTTGTTTGGGGTAGGGTTTTTTTTTCACGCATGCCGGTTCGATCGTTTGTGTTTTCGGTTTGGTTTCTTCGCGATAAAAATAGGATTTAGGTAACAATATTGATTGATTTGAGAGATGTTCAATGTTTATGTTCTTCTTTCTTTCTTTCTTTTTCTTATAACTGCTGTCTTTATTTTCGATGAGTCGTTTGTTACTAATAGTAGTTGTTTCTTGATTATACTATACTATACTTTTGATCCTTGATCTTTCACCCCCTTTTGTATTTCTTTCCGACGGCGCTATCCTGAGTCTTGGTAGATTTGTAGAGTCTGAAAGCTTTTCGACTATATTGTTTATTTATTTATTTGGAGGATAGTAGGAATTATTTCTTAGTCTCCTAGGGGGAATATAAAGTTGAAAACGAATAGAATTATTTTCTTGATTTTGATTTTGGTTTCATGTGTAGCTTTGTAGAATTGATCGGATCGGATATAGGAGATAGGATGGGATGGGATGGGATAGACGTCGTATATATTCAAACTTCCTATCTATTCATGCGTCCATCCATCCATAGCACGGGGCTACAATTATCCCGCAGGTTCTAAAAGCAGCGACGAAAGTATCTCGTCGGGCGCATGGGTGGGTACGATACGATACGATACGATATTCACGTACCCAACAAGGGCGATTTCAGAGGAGCACAGGAACAATCAGCTAGCTCCCTTGCGACTGTGCTGCAGGTGTAGTTATTCCCTCCCGGCTAGTTCCCTTACTCCGTACGGCTGGCTGGCTGTAGTGAGGTAGTTCCCTCACGGCAGGTTCCCTCACGGCATATTCCCTACGGCTGTGGCTGCGGCTGTTTCACGGTTCCTTCGGTAGCAATATAGGTAGCGATATAGGTAGCGATATTATTAGGTACTTAGGCAAAACATCCGTTTCTTACATTGTAGGACGTACCATAGTCTACTGCGTGGTATGCATGGAATAGGTGTGTGTGTTAAACTGTATGCTTGATGATAACCTAGGAGGGTAAACCTCCTAGGTATATATCTACGGTAAGGATAAAGGAACAATGACTGCATTCAGTCACATATGCAAACAGAGATGAGGTGAAAGAGCCTTTATCAAACAGTGTGCCTGATGTCTGCGACAAGCGCTGTGCGCCGGGTTCGGGTTCGGGTCGGGTGAGGCGGCGGTTGTTGCATCTCTCAGGCTGCTTCTTTCTCACCCCCTTCCCGCCCAGCCTGCCCCTCTCTTTTCTCCCAAAGTACACTACACCACACTCTGATCAATCCTATTATTTGCGTTTGAGGATTCGGTGGGTTGGATTGGAGTTGTTGGTTGGTTGGTTTTGTTTATTTTGGTTGGTTGGTTGGTTGGAAGTTTTATTTTTGGATTTTTTGGGAGTGGGGTTATTTTTGGGATGAGGATGGGTTGGTTTGAGAGGAGGGGCGTTTGTATGTTTGATGGGGGGTTGGTTGGTGGGAGGATTATGGGGAGGATGGGTGGTAGGAGACGAGAAGGAATGGAATAGTACTTGCGACATGTCATGCGCATACAGGGCAGGTCTATGTATGAGCGACGAAAAGAAGCCAGTCTTACGCGCGGAGTGAAAAAGAGAGGAAGGTAAGGAGTGAGCGATTCACAGGCAATTTCTCATCCAATTCAAATACACATCTCCATTCGATTCATCTCGATTATCCAAGACGAAGTAATAGGATTTCGGTTCGACTAATCTAGGTCTCCATAAAGAATAAATTCCCAACATTCTGGCGAGGGTATCAAGAAAAAAGGTTACAAAACGCCTCTTCCCTTCTTTGAAAGACTCCAACGACGATCGAACAAGGTCTCAATCCAATTCTCGTCATGATCGTACATTAAACAAAAGGAAGTTTCCTGCATCTTCGACCTCAAAACTCCGACTCCTCTTCTTCTCTCCCGCTACTAGATCCCGAACTGCCACTCGAAGTCCCACTGCTGGAAAAGTAGCTCTCGTCGATCTTGAGGATCCACTCGACGCGATCGCGCTCGCCTCGCCCTCGGAACAGAAAGGTATTTTGAGGCGCGAAGACGGCGAAGACTGTGTTTCCTCCTCCATTGGCTCCGCCTTGTTCACTATTCCGCCTCAGCAGCCGCGCAAGCTGGGGATCATGGTCGACTCTTGAGTGTGCAAGATTGATGGCGTTGATCTCGTCACCCTCGGGTACAGAGTAGATGTGAAGGTACGGACGACGAAGTTCCACGTATCTGCGAGTCCATCGCGAATTCGACTCATCGGGCATCATTAGGTAGCCGCCCTTCAGCAAGGTCGGGTTCTTGGGTATGAATCGCACAGATGCGAGGAGCGTAGGCTTGGTCGACTCGCCATTTGTGCTGCCATTCACGGACGAAGCGGTCGAGGCAAAAGCGGCGCCTTTGCGTGGTGGTTCGATGTTGTCCTTTGCCAAAATGGCATCTTCGATGCCCTGCTTCGTGGTCCACAGAGTCAGGACCTTCCGCAAAAGTCGTTCTTGATATTCTGTAAGAGGTTCATCATGTGCATGCGTCGAGGAAGCGTTCGTGGTAGGTGCGGTGAGAGCTTTCTTGCCCAGGACACTCTTTGCTGTTTCCACCTCGGCCACCTTCCGTTTCTGTCGCCGACTAGTAATGTAATCCTGCACAATAGAGACACCTCGTGGCGTCCAGCCGGACAGTAGTTCCTCGCCTTTAACGTAATCATTCTTGCTATCCATGCGCCAAAGATCGGCAGCTCGCTTCGCAGAGACCGGCCGAATGGCGACAGCGAAGACACCCACGGAGGAGTGAACAACCCGAGTCTGGTTCCAGAGCTGGGAGAGGATGGACGTTTGCCGGAAGTATGAGCGCGACTGGATCTGCAATCCCAAGTCGAGTGAGAACTGCATCGGGGCGGTGAGCTTTCCGCAGACGACGTTCCAGAGGAGAGTAATCTGCACACGATGACGCTCGGATGTCGTGCGGTCAAGCAGAGGAGAAGAATGCATACTGGAATCCCACTGGCAGATGGCAGTCACGTTGAATGTGCCGTCGGCATTGTCCTTGACGGTGACGGGCGACGCCAGCTTGAGAGGGACCTCGCCCTGAGGAGTGTCCAGATCAGAAGCCTTGCCATCTTGATCAAGCAAGAGAACTCTTCCAACACGCAGCGCCCTTACGTCTTTCCACTGCAAAGCTTTCGCAGAACTCGTCGTCATACTGATGACAATGCGGCGCTGGAGGCCCTGATGCAACTGATATGCCCCAGAGTCCAGTCCAGTATTTTGCACAACCTCGACAGGCTGGTAGTCACCAAACTCCGAGATTTCTTGGAGCTGGATCCTCGTGAAGATGTCGTGGCGCTCTTCCGTGTAGAACTCGGACTCTGCCAAACGGCTTGATCGCTGTCTTTTCTGCTTGAGTCGGGGCGCCGAGTCTCGCATGTCATCCCAACTGAGCAGCTTGTCTAGATGCATCGATGTAATCTTGGCGAAGATGGAGATGCGTAGTGCCGCACTCTTAGGACTCGAGATCGGCAAGCTCATGCTATGCACGCTCTCAAAGCGCACTGGTCCTTCGTCAAAATCGGTCACGAGTGAAGTAGTCGTGGCGCCACCTTCATCTGATATGCCCGGTACAAACAGTTGTGCATGCACTTCAGTGCCTTCTCGCTCGGGGAAGCCGACAAAGTCTCGCATCACCACGTTGAACTTGAGCGTCGATGAGGGCGCCTCGGCCGAGGACGGCTCCAATGAGAGGGAGACGATGCCAACCACATTGGAGGTGTAGGGGTTCATCAGATCGAGTGTGAAGTCACGGACTCTTCCTTCAAACACGGCTGCTAGAGGGACATCTACATCGCCGATTCGCGAGTATTGCGGCAGACACGATTCCGAGAATGGATTTCCAAAGTTAAAGTGCTGCGCATACTGGGGAGAGTTGATGTATTGATGCATTTGCCTCATCTGTCGTAAACGTTTGCGTAGTTTCTGGACTGACCACAGATGGACGACGTGGTGCTTGAAGTCTATCACGCGAATCGCAATGCATGGTTTTGAGGCGATGTCAAGATCTTCATCATCCTCACCACCGATACCGCTAAGGACCATGTCGTAGGATGAGGCGAAGTTATGTCCGACGTCAACGACGCAGAACTGGAAGACGACATGCTTGTCCATCTGCTGGCTCATGATCTGAGCCTCCTTGAGAAGAGCAGCGTTCTGTAGCACTTTCTCGGCCATACCAACATATCGGCGCTGCTGCCATCTCTCGATAACATGTCTCGCTTGTTCCATTTGCCGCGGTGTTGGGCCGCCAGCTCGAACGCGAGGAGGTAATTTTGGCTTTTCAAGTTCCATAATTTGCCGCTCAAACTCTTCCTTCTGTTGCTTCAATTGCTCCTTTTGCTCCTCAAGCTGCTTCTCCATCTCTAGCTTAATCGAGTGTAGGTTTTCCTCCATCTGAACCTTTTCTGCCCGGATCTCTTCGATGGCGACGTGTGCTTCCTCTGCTGATTTCAGCTGTTCTTGATATTCCTCTCTTTGTCTGTCAAGCTGAGTCTGCATGTCGTCTCGCACGAGACGTAATTTATTATCGTCGTCGCTCGCCTGTGGTGTAGAAGGCACAGTCAGTATTGTGTCAAGTGAGAAATTGTCTATGGTCCCAGTCGAGGCATATTTCTCACGCACGGGATACGATGTTACCGAGTCACTATCTTCTTCACCATCCAACAGCCGGACTTGTGCTTTGTATTTGCGTTCTGCTCGCACCTTCTGCAAATCGTCAAACAAAACATCCAGCTCTTCGTCATTCAAGGCCGAGATCTTTTGATCAGAGCCCAGCAGCGCATTTGCTGCTTCTCGACGGGCAAAAGACCACTCAGAATCGCGTCCAGCTCTGGGAGGAGATAATCCGCGTATTGGACTACCAAAGTCAAACTCCGATTCTGGTCTACTGAGAACGCTGATCGTCCGTTCATGGCCAGGGCGCGGTGAGGGCGACGAAAAGTCGCCGGGGGTGATGGAATGTCTTAGTAAGCTGCTTTGCTCGGCCCTTTCCTGGCGTGCCTCTTGCGGATGGTTAAATCGGAAGATGTGGAAATCGCCGAGGATGACTCGATAACCACTGCGCAATCGTTTTGGTTTCTCGATTCGTTGGCCGTTGACCATCACCGCGGCACCTTCTCGCGGCACTACCGTCACAATACCATCCACGTTCTCGAAGGTGCAATGCTCTTGCAAGATTTTCGACCCATTCAGCCGTATTTCTGCATGATTGGAGGTTTCGACATTTCCCACCGTCGTTGTTCCAGGCTTCAAATTGTAGACCAAACATTCGGCCAACAATGGGTCATCGCTGAGATTCACCAGATGAGGCATCTTCTTCGGCGTCGAAAGACCGATGAATCCCTTTTCGATACTTATACCGAGCTCTTCAAGTGCTGCCTCCCGCTCTTTGTGAATTTGCTCAGTCTTCTGCAGTTTTTGCTCCCAAGTTTGGTTGACTTCTTGATATAGCTTCTCACTCTGATTTAGCTGCTCAATGATTTCTGCCTTGGACACTTTCTTGATTGTCCCGTCCGTTTGCGTAATTGACACAATTTGTTGTTCTAAAGGTGTATCTGGAGAGTATTGTTCTTCGACATTCGCCGATGGAGAGGCACCAGCCGAAACACCGCCAGTGAGTTTCGCTCGCAACTGTGCCAATTCTTCCTTCAGCTCCCGAATCATACGAGCGTTAGGATCCTCGTTGACTACAGCATGGTTCTTGATGCGCTTCGCCGAGTCGGCGTATCGAAGTGTCGAGAGAGTCTCGTCGAAATTGATGTCTGCTGGTGAGATGGCAGCAATCATGGCCGTCAAACTGTTGCCACCAAGCGAATCCTTCAACAGCCATGTAAGCACAGAGTCTCGGTAAGGTACTTGGTGCCCCTTTTTCGATTTGGTCGAGCCAGCATCTGCCAGAGCCGAAATGACTCGTCCAAGAGTCGATAGAGATCTGTTGATCTCAGCACCCTCCTTCAACCGGGCACCGGTTGCGCCTGTGGACGTTGCTCTCTCTGATCCAGCCAAATCCACCAAACTGATCTTTGCGACTCTTTCTGCGTCCATATTCGTTTCCACGTCATGCCGTTTCTGAGTGAGGGTAAGGGTAAAGACGGCATGCGAACGACTCGACGTCTCGTTCATGTTTGTAGCAGCAACTGTTCTTGCTTTGTTTCCCTCGTCCATCAGATTTTCAATCTCCACAAACGATCTAACAACCAGCTTAGCCAGATCCTCCACATAAGGTCCAGTAGCAGGATGTTCTCTGACTTTCAGGTTTCCTTTTGTCGAGGGATTGAGCAGATCGCGTACACGCTCGTTGTATATTTCCAGATAAGACACCTCAACAGTCGTACTTGTATTCTTGTCCATGTTCATTTCCTCTATCCTCTCAAACATGGTCTTGCAAATCTGCGGGATGACTCCGTACTCTTTCCCATATCCCATCATGGAATACGACTTTCCAGAACCCGTCTGACCGTATGCGAATATACAATTGTTGTAACCTTGGAAGGCATTGTCCAGCAGCGGCTTCCCTAGGTCTGCGAAGAGGTTGTCCTGTCCCGCAAAGTGGGGATCATCTCGATCGAAGGACCAGTAACTCTTGTCGAAAGCGAATGTCTGTTGGGCTTTTGCGCTTTTGCCTTTGGCATCTTGTGGAGGGGTGAGGACTGTCTGGTTCCCTTTCATTTGAACGATACATTTTGCGTTGCGGTCCTTCTCTTCTCGCTGTTAGCTTCATTGACGTATACACGTCTTGTGTGCGTGCCCACCTCTGCTGTTGAAGGGCCGCACCCGCACCACGACCTTGATGTTTCCGCCTGCCGACGCCATAGTGAGGGATGTAGCCGTTCGCGCCGGCAGCTGTGATTGATGTCTGGGCTCCTGTGTCCTTTTTGATGGATAATGTTAGGTGAACATGTTTACGCGAAGGAGGTTGCGCACTGTCGTGTTCCTGGATACTTACTAGTAATATCATGGTATTTGGCATGATCCTAGTAAGATGCAATCAAGCCGCGCAGAGGCCCTTGTATAGCTAGGGGGTTCCCCACACAATATACCCCCCTAGCGAGACTTTCAACAAATGACTCTAAGAAATGTTTGAAATACCTACCACACTCTTCTCCCCGGTGCGCAGCCTCGAGACAAACGCGCGATGATCCTGATTGAAGAAATTATGCGGCCTCCCGTGAATCGTGCCATGCGCGTTTTAGATCGCGCATTCTTTAGCAAGACAATTCCCATCTCCGCCGCCCGCGTGTTCACAAATCAACATATTTCACAATGCAGAAAGGATCTAGAAAGGAGCGCCGACCTGCTACAAGCTCCAAGGCTATCGGCGATCATTCAAGATCCGGATGCAGAGCTGGCGAAGGAAGGCAGAAGGTGTCTACTTCTGAGGCCGGAGATCAAGCACGACGGTACACAGCGATATAGTGGGATGACGAGGACAACAGCAAGACTGATTTCACTAGCCAGATACCTCGACGTGGAGTAAGACTATAAATGAGTTGGTCGAATCCAAGCGCATCTCTCTCATACCACACAATCTAACACTCAACTATGACTATTGGGACTACCGTAGGCGCAATCAAGTCTTTTGATTCTTGTACCCTGCTAAGACTATTGCCAGATGACATCGTTATCTCGATCCTTCCTGAGGAAGAAGTACAAGAAGTCCCAAGTGGCTTCAGCGTCATCGGACACGTAGCCCACCTGAACCTACGCTCCGAATACCTCCCATACAAGCACCTCCTGGCCGAAATATTACTCGACAAGAACCCGGCTGTAAAGACTGTCATCAATAAAGTCGAAAATGTCGGCACGGAAGACATATTTCGCACCTTTCCATACGAACTGCTCGCTGGACCAGACGATCTGAACGTGGAGGTAAAAGAGGAGGACTGCTTGTTTCGATTCGACTTTGCAAAGGTCTACTGGAACCCGCGCCTACATGGAGAACACCAGCGTCTAGTTTCGACGTTCAAGGAAGGAGAAGTTGTGGCAGATGTTATGGCCGGTGTTGGTCCCTTCGCAGTTCCAGCCGGGCGAAAA
Organism: Venturia aucupariae; assembly: GCA_003693225.1. NCBI lineage: Eukaryota > Fungi > Ascomycota > Dothideomycetes > Venturiales > Venturiaceae > Venturia > Venturia aucupariae. The sequence goes on from QWZN01000120.1 coordinate 111,967, forward strand.
CGAATATTCTGCTGGGCAAACGACCTGAATCCGAACAGCTACGAATCACTACTGGACGCGACAAGTCGTAATAAAGTTGACGCTTACGTCAAACCATTCAACGACGATGGGAAAACATGGATCAAAAGCGCGACGTCAGATCTATACCACAGCGCGGAACACATAGTGGAAATCTTCTCTAAACCGAAATCAAGATCGAAGGGCGACAAACCGACTCTGGAGCGAACGATCATCCAACCCAAATTCTTCTCCCACTTCATTATGAATCTCCCGGCTTCTGCTCTCTCCTTCTTGCCCAGCTTTGTTTCCCTCTATAGCAGTGCGAAAATCCCGGAAGGTTCGCCTTTGCCGAAAGTACATGCGTATTGCTTCTCAACGAAATCGGACGACAACGTGCAAGAAGGCATTGAGATTTGCCAGATCATATCAGGACATCTAGGCTACAAGTTTGTGCCAGGTGATGGAGAACAAGAGGGAGAGGTGTTGATTACGGACGTGAGAGATGTAGCGCCCAAGAAGAGAATGTTCTGTGCCAGCTTCGTGCTGCCCGCAGACGTTGCATGGAGGCCGGTCGAGGGAGCGTAGCAGACTTGATAACACATCATGTACCCAATCTGACCTTCATGGCCATTCCTACCAATCAAAATTCTGCAGAACAAGTTGAAGTTTTGCGTGGTGAACTGTAGAGTCTCGAGTCACTGTACGTTTTTACCAATGGCTTTCAAAGGACAGGGCAAAGGTGTACTCTGGTGCTGGTGATTGATCTACCTTCGACTCAACTAGTTTCTAACCCTTGAGGATCTCCGATTTGAGACGGTATACAAGCAAGATGATTGATTGAGCAAATCTAGAAGACAACATAAGCAATATGTTCATCGAGCCATGCTTGGGTCGGGGCCTGGCGACTCTCGAGTCGAAGAAGTCGCTGGTTGTATCCCATGTTCACGACCATGCTCAAATTCGGCTACCCCTGGTCCAGCTCAACCTTTCTAGTCTACTCTCTGTCGTATAATTCTCCTTTACTAGACTCCTCACGTACGCATCGCTTTATTGCCCGCTCCTATGTAGCCTTGTACCCCTTCGGAGCCATGAGCTTGTTGCTAGAAGCATTTGGCTTACGCGACCGGCTTGCGTTCAGACTTGGGAGATGTCTACACGCTGGGTACTAGAAAGAACACGATCTGAGGTCAGATCCGAGTGACACAGTCGGCCAGAGTCAGGGTTTTGCCCTCGTAATCGGTTGGTTCGTATATCCAGCTCGGAGTTGAGCCTCTACCATCTCTACTATCCGGATCTTTTCTTGTCAAATTATATAGCTTCGCGAAGCATCTCCTGGTCCTGAGGTATAACTGATACCGTAATAGAGAATTGGAAGGAGAGTCAGGCCTGAATTATAACGTGGTCCTAGACTCTTGTTGTATAGAAGCTCGGAGTCGAAATTTAGTAGGCCTGCAGACGGCTTAGTAGGCCTGCAGCTTTGTAGTTAAATCTTGTCAAGGTCTCTCCATTCAAGATCTCTCCTTTTGAGGTATCTCTTTTCGAGGGGTGTCTCTCTTTTCGGGAGGAATCTCCCTTTTCGAGAGGTAGGTAGGTCTCTTTCTCTCTCTTCCTATTATACGGAGGGTTTGACAAGACTGACTATAGAGGCCACCGGTAGCCTCCATCGGCCTTTCCTTACTCGCTGAAATTGAGCCCATTTCGCTTAAAGTGAACCTAACCTTAGCGTTATTAACGTGTATTATCCCCTCCAACGCCTTCGTTTATAATAAGGTCTACTTGATACCCTGTCTAGAGGCTACCTCTAGGGAGGCTACCTCTTAGGAAAGCTACCTCTAGAGAGGCTACCTCTAGGGAGGCTACCTCTAGAGAGGCTACCTCTAGGTTAGGAAAGCTATCTTCTAGGAAGGCTACCTCTTAGAAAGGCTACCTCTAGAAAGACTACTTTAGGAAGGCTAAAGGCTACCTCTAGATATTACCTCTAGAAAGGCTATCTCTAGGAAAGCTACCTCTAGAAACGCTACCTCTAGAAAGACTATCTCTAGGATAGAAAGGCTACCTCTAGGATAGGAAGGCTATTTCTAGAGAGACTATCTCTCTAATACTAGATTTGTCTACGACGAGGCCTATACTAAGAAAATATTAACTAAAGCTCGCTTCTAGTATAGTATAGCTTTATTTATAACGCTAAAATTAGGCGTACTTTAAGCAAAATAGGCTTGATTTAAGCGAGTAAAAAAGGCCGAGGCTACTAGTAGCCTCTATAGTTACTCCCGTTTAACGTAGTAATAGATATTTTGGCGCTAGTAGAGATAAATTAAGCTAAAATCTCGTAGATTTTATTCTTAGCTAATAATACTATAAAGCTTTCCCGCCGCTTATTTACCCCGCCCGGCGCTAGGTCTTAGTCCCCGCTCTAACTATAGCTAATCCAACTAGAATATTAAAGAAAGAGTATATTTTACCTATACCGTAGTAAATCTCGGACCGCCTACGATATTATACTTCCGAAAAAGACGTGGACACTTGGTACGAATCTATATATTAATTAAGTAGGGATTAAGAATGATTCTGCCCCTAATAAGTAAGTTATATATTAGTCCGAAAGTAAACTAGGTATTACCCTAGACTATAAACGGCTAGTTCCTCTAGGATCTTCGAGATAGCGTAGGATCTTTGTTTATTACGTATAGGTTATATTAGTTAGATAGTAGTAAGATTATAGAGCGTACTTGAGAATCCTTACAAACTACCTAGAGTACCTACTAATTAATATATAGATTCGTACCAAGTGTCCACGTCTTTTTCGGTATTATAATACTATAGATCCTTATACCCTTTCTAAAGAAAGATTAACATTTTTATTTCCCCCGCCTCGCACGGACCGGCCGTCGTTGTATACGTATACCTACCTTATATAGATAGATTCTACGTCCCGAAGCGGCAATAATTGTAGAGCGAGTAAGCGACTTTCTAACGTCGATACTACTCCTTTCAAACCTATTAACGACTATAGCTACGACCTAATATACTACGATACTATCTCGCCTTTAGTACCCGACTCTCCCTCTACCGCACTTTCCCGGCGTCTAATAGATATAGCCACGGCGCGTATAGACGCAAGAATCGGTATCTACGATATTATAGAAGCTCTCGCCGAGCTCGTAAGCGGCGGAATCCTCGTAAGCGGTAGGATCCTTGGGAGCGGGAGTTTCTTCGTAGGCGGTAATAGTATAACGTCCTAAGGAAGTAGAGAAATCGACCCGGTCTACCTCAAGGACGGATTGTCAAGAATAGTAGATTTGAAGATAAAAAACGATAAATAAGAATACTTATATTATATTAATAAGACTATCGCTAAGGATCTATAGGATCTTAGCGGGTATAGTTTATTATTAGGATCTATGACCTATTCTAGACTCCGGGACTAGTTAGATACAGGTTAGATACTAGTCTGGTACCAAGCTAGGTTACGTACTAAAGTACGTACGGCCTTGGCTTCGTATACGTAGATATCTTATTACTTAGACGTAGGAGAGATTCCTCTCTAGCGTTTACTCTAAATATATATATTTGATCCCCTTTCTCTCTTAATACGTCTATCCCTATAGTACTACTACGTATCCTTATATTATAAACGCTCTACCCCTTAAGGGAGTATACTACGTCGGTACTATTAGAGATCGGACCTTCCCCTAAACGATTATAGGACCTAAGACACGTAACTAGAGCGTAGAAGCTAGTAATAACGTTACTAATCCTAAAGCTAATACGCAGTAGTAGCTAGAGGATAAAGCGGCCTCCCGTAAGGACCTATAGGTTATCGACGAGGACGCTAATTCCGAGTTAGTTATTCCGGCTACTCCTAAGACGCTATCTAAGGATATAGTAGGGAATAACCTAGAGTCGATAGCTTAGAGGGCTAAGCTAGAAGCTTAGCTAAAGATTATAACCCTATAGGTCCGTCTTAAGGAAGCTAAGCTAGCCCTAGCTACTACTAGTAGTATAGGACTAGCTAAGAAGAGCTATAAGGGTAATTCTTAGCTCCCAAAGTCCTACTACCTAATACCTCCGAAGTATAAAGGCGATAATATAGCTAGATATAAGGTATTCCTCTATAAGTTAAGTAAGTACTTCGCGGAGTATCCGTAGCGGTACGAGGGCGACGTATTTAAGGTAGACGTGGATAGAATTAGACTAGTAGAAGCTCTCTTTAATAGACTACTAGTCTAGTTATAGATAAGTTTCTAGTCGGCCCGTAAGAGCTACGTTACCTAGGAGGAGTTTAGTACCTAGTACTTAGATTAAGTCGAGGATCTAATTAAGAAGTAGAACAAGGCGGGAGAGAACTTCTAGACGGTAAAGTAGTTGCCGGGCTAGAGCGTCTCCGCCTTTACTTAGTATCTAGAGGCCTGTCTAACTAAGACCGGTATAGTAGCTAAGCTGCCTAAATCTTAGAAATACTATATATTACTTTTCAAGGTTGAAGCCTCTCTTCGCAAGGTATTCTAGGTATATATACCTAACCGCACGGCGCTAGATACCTTGAAGAAGATACTTGAATAGCTTTAGTTAGCTAAGTCCTCTAGGGTTAGTATCTCTACGACTAGTAATAAGTAGTTCTCTACCTTCTGCTCTAGTAGTAAGTCTAGTAAGAAGCGCTACCGCCGCGTTAATACGTAGGGCGAAGAGTAGCCTACTTCGAAGATATCGAAGCCTACTAACCCCTAGGGCTCTAGTTCCTCTAATACGGCTAAGGGCGGAGCAACGCCGGGAGGTTACTAGACCTATAGCTCGACGAGCTACAAGTCCTATAGTTACCTGAACCCTAAGGGTACTACGAGTACGCCGGGAAAAGGGTAGGCCTAATAGACCTCGCAAGCGTATATACTATCGGGCTAAGTAGGAAGCCTAGGGATTCCAACCTTAGGGTCCTAGCTAAGTATTAGTAAGCTGGTTATAAAGACGTAGAGCCCGCTCTAGTAGATACTAGAGTACCTATTAACCTAATCTCCTAAGATCTTATAGTACTCTAGGGATTAAAAGACCTAAGGCCTCTATTAGATACGTAGTTATTAATTGAGGGCAAACCCCTAGCCGTCTACGGAGAGTATACGGTGTAGCTAGAGGTACGAGATACGCTCAGTAAATAGAGGTAGTAAGAAGTTGTCTTGGTTGCTGTAAATATCGCTAGGTACCGCCTACTACTAGGAAGCCCCTAGTATAAGCTCGTAGAACCGGTTCTTAATTAGAAAACCGACCCTATAAGCTTTACGTACCCTAGTAAGGGTAGCGTTATAGATAATCTACCTAAGAATTAGGAGATTATATCCGCCGAATCTATAGCGAAGGTCCTAAAGCGGAGCGCTAAGGATAAGATCTATAGTTACCTAATATAGATTTAGACTACGAAACCCTCTACTATAGGCAAGGTTTACGGAGGAGTTAACCCGATAGATATCCGAGCGTATAGAGAGTACGGCTTAGTATTCAGCAAAGAAGACTCTAAGATCCTACCTAAGCGTATAGATTAGGACTATAAGATCGATACCGGAGAGTCCCTAGTACCGTTTAGGCTACTATATAACCTCTCAGAGCTAGAGCTCAAGGCTTTGAGGGAGTACCTCGAGGAGTACCTAAAGAAAGGCTAGATACGCCCCTTAAAGAGCTCGATAGGAGTACTTATCATCTTCGTACCGAAGAAGGACGGGAGCCTATACCTATATATCGACTATCGGGGTCTGAATAAGGTAATAAGGAAGAACCGATACCTATTACCCCTTATTTTAAAGATAATTAATAGGGTTAGCGGTGCAGCCGTCTTCTCTAAGATAGATCTACGGGATACGTTCAATCGTATTAGGATCAAAGAAGGCTATAAGTAGAAGACTACCTTCTAGACTCGCTATAGACTCTTTGAATATAACGTTATACTATTCGGGCTGACGAACGCCCTAACTACCTTTTAGGCATATATTAATAATACGCTAATAGGGTTAGTAGATATAATCTACGTAGTATTTATCGATAATATCCTAATCTTCTCTGCGGAAGAAAAGGACTACGAGAGAGACGTCTATCGGGTACTAGAGAGACTACGGTAGCACCGCCTATACGCCAAGCTCTCTAAATACGACTTCTATATCAAGGAAGTAGACTTCCTTAGGTATATTCTAAGTACTAACGGTATAAGCATAGAGAAGAGTCGTGTCGCGGCTATTAATAAATAGCCGGTACTAAGAAACTATAAGGATATACAGGTTTTCCTAGGAACTACGAACTTCTACCAACGGTTTATTAATAGCTACTCGAGAGTAGCTAAGGGTCTAATAGACTTATTAATTAGTAGTACTAATAGGAAAAACTTCCCCTAGTAGCTATAGAATAATATAGCTACTACCTCTTTTAAGGAACTAAAGCGCTCCTTTACCTACGCTCCTATACTCCGACACTTCGATATCTCGCGGCTACGCCGAATAGAGACTAATACGTTGGGGCAGGCGGTAAGTATAGTATTTTCGTAGAAGTTCCCGGACGGTATTGGCCAGCTATAGTATCCGGTAGTATTCTAGTCTTATAAGATAACTCCTATAGAAACACGGTATAATATACACGACCAAGAATTGCTCGCAATTATAAAGGGTTTCGAGGAATACCGATACTTCCTTATAGGCGGAGCGGAGCCTATAGAGGTCCTCTCCGACTATAATAACTTAATCTAGTTTATATCTACCAAGAAATTGACATCTAGATAAGTACGTTAGGTATAAGTATTGGTTCTACTCTATAGGAATAGGGTAGATTGTAGTATACTACTATAGGTGCAGTACTAGCTTGGCTGGTAATAATGAAAGGTATAGACTAATAAAAAGATAATAACAAAAGGAGACTAGGACAAGAGCCTATAGAACAATAAACTGCTAGTAGTTTACTTGGTTCTAGTAGTAGTTCTATATCTCTCCAATTGCCTAGCAATTGGAGGTATATAAATATATAT